>JALJCO010012265.1:0-215697 GCA_023101725.1 Atherinomorus stipes | reverse complement strand
TATGGCTGTCACCGATAATGTGAGAAACATGGATGTGGCAGTGAAGGAAGCAAGGGCTGGCTCCCCACATCAGGTGTTTCACCCACACTTCAAGGCCCAATTCCAATTCCTCTTTTCCATCCCTACCCCCTCCCTTGATTGAGTCATTCCCCTAAGAAATGGGGCAACTCTTAAAAATCCTCATGCGTCACCAACAGTCGTCCATGGTGCAGTAAAAAGACATCACGGTTGTTTCCAAAAGAGTTTGCAATGTCCGCAATGCCGTCCTGCACCACTGAATTGTCAATAAAGAGTTTTGTTGGAAAAAAAGCTGTCTGCAGCAGCAATAATCTCCCTCTCCTGGGAGACTGGATTATTTCTTTGGCTTTGGGTCAAAAAACGTAAAAATGGAAACTGACGACTCAAACTGGCTGTTAAAGTTACTTTTCAGACGTGATCAGTTGCACGTGACGTAACAAAACTAGCGACTTTATTCACATTTCTAATAAAACTGTCTTTCGTGAGTTCAGTGCATCGCTACATCCCTAGTTTCTGCTGGTTCCTGATGGACAGAACCAGAACCATCATCATCAGGTCCAGAACCTTTGCGATCCCTCCAGCAGGTTTCTGCTGGGATGTAATATGACTGTGATGTCATCAAGGCTGCGGCTTGGCGTCAGAATAACAGTGAGGTGCAGCATTGCCGTCACACACTCACACCGCAGCTGCTGCTGGACACCACTGAGGAAGCCTGCCAAGCACACCACACGTTGCTATGGCAACAGCACTCCTCAGCAGGTTGGGCGCTCCGTTACATCACAGAACTACAAGTACTGGCTCAGGACTGGTCCAGAACTGAACCGGCCTGGGACAGGGCCAAGAGGACAGCTGTCCTCATAGAGAAACCTTGTCCTGGCCTCACAGCAGCCCAGGACAAGGTCTCTGTGAGCCTGTGGGACCTGCAGCATCTCAGGTCCCTCATCGGTACCAGAAGATGGTGTTGGTCCGTGGAGGAGACATAAAGCAGGAGGAGGAGGCGACGGCTGCACGGCTCCCTGGCTGCTGCATGTTAGGGGAGTCTGCAGGGAATCACGGCTCTGAGATGTTCAGAAACAGCAGCAGCTGCATCTTGTGACGTCTTTGTTCCGAAAGTAAAGTTCAGATCAGCTACTGACGAAGAAATGTGGAGAAAACACATGCCAGCACAAAGACATGCCGACGCACAATCGTCCTTCTGTCTGAAGGCTGTAATCCTTCCTCAGTGGGAGGCATCCACCCCCCCATTCCTCAGCAATGTGAGCTCCATGCACTGAGGCGTGCACATGCTCCGACCCGCTGCAGGGAGGACAAAGCCGGCTTTCTCAGGCCAGACACGCTTCCACCTATCAACAAGCAGCAGCGGCTCACGTCTCCTTCATGTGGACTAGGGCTGTCCCAAACAATTGTTTTCACAATCCATTCATATTTAGATTGTTTTTTCCATGCATCTAAAGATTCGATTTTTAAATTAATTTATTAGTCTGATTTTTATTGCTTGGTTAATATGACAATGAATTTAACTTGAACAAAACCAAAAAGGCTAAATACTAAATACTGTGTCATACTAAAAACTTGTGCAGATTCAATTGAGTTTCACAGAAGCCTTTTCCCTCCTCAACTGCAATGAGTGTCACTATTATCATTTTCAAGATGCTGTCCCTCAGCTCCTCTGACATCTTGGGGGTGCATGGTGGTGAGTTTTTTAGGGAAAAATTCTTCCATACTTATTTGCTTATTTTTCCTGAAAAAGAGACACAATGGACATTAGCATAATATAAAAATGTACCTGTCACTGTAAATGCAGCTAACTAAGAATAGTAATTATCTGTCATTTTTTTCTCTTTTGAATCTCAGTATTTGTTTTAGAAATAAAAGATCAACTCACAAGGATATCTACAGTTTCTTTTATCTTTGCTAATCATCATTATGATCACACTCACAATGTCAGCAAGTTGACATGAGCAGCAGCATAACGGCGTGCAGCATTAGTTCAGTCCTTTCTGCATAACGTCAGTCATGGAAGCAAACGCAAGGATGTAAAAGGCAGAATCACTGTGAAGCCCCGTTCATACCCTACGGTAAAAACGGATACAGACGCTTTCATCCGTATACGGAGGTAAGAAGCTTTAAATGATGCTCGTTGTTAACAGGAGTTGTGGTACTTTCAACCTGGTGATGAAGCCGCTGGTGATTGAGAAGTAAAAGAAGTTTGTGATGGTGAGTGACTAACCACCATCACACACGTTCAATGTTCATGTCTGAATAAATTTAGGAGAAAATTAAACTACTTAAGCAGCAGCAAAAGCGCTCCTGGGAGTTTGCGCTTCAGTGCTCGTTCATGGCAGTCGTGCTGCTGTGAAACCATGTTTCATTCTGCAGAGCTGCAGAATCACGATGTTATACGGTTCCTTGGTAAATAATCCCACACCTTTGAAGTAAGAGCTCGTGGACGTGGTGGTTGCGTGCACTTGTTGATGCTGTTCTGTTGGAGCCTGAATTGTGCACGCGCTCAGTTTCAGTCTCTCGGCACGTTGCCATCTCTACTGTTGTTTCTGGATGCTCTGCTAGCCGCGACAACTGTTTCCAGTTTCTCTTCAAAAGAAGAGCATTCAACTTTTTTTTTGTTGCCGTTTTTCTGATGCGTTGATGTACGTTATATAAAATCAGCGTATTTACTGAATCGATGACGTCGATTAATCGACACATCGGGGCCAGCCCTAATGTGGAGACTAGGTCTTTAGTCTGCAGGAATGACTCTGCTCCACCAGCCTCCCACCTTAAACCTCCATTCCCCAAACCTCCCTCCCCTAAACCTCCCTCCCCTAAACACTCCCTCCCTCTAAACATCCATCCCTATACTTCCCTCCCTAAACATCCATCCCCAAACCTCCATCCCCTAAACCTCCCTCCCCTAAACGTCCACCCCAAACCTCCTTCCCCTAAACCTCCCTCCCCTAAACGTCCATCCCCAAACCTCCCTCCCCTAAACCTCCCACCCCTAAACATCCACCCCAAACCTCCTTTCCCTAAACCTCCCTCCCCTAAACGTCCCTCCTCTAAACCTCCATCCCTAAACCTCCCTCCCCTAAACCTCCACCCCTAAACGTCCACCCCAAACCTCCTTCCCCTAAACCTCCCTCCTCTAAACCTCCATCCCTAAACCTCCCTCCCCTAAACCTCCACCCCTAAACGTCCACCCCAAACCTCCTTCCCTAAACCCTCCCTCCTCTAAACCTCCACCCCTAAACCTCCCTCCCCTAACGTCCCTCCTCCAAACCTCCCTCCCCTAAACCTCCAACCTAAACCTCCACTCCCTAATACTAACCTCCATCCCTAAACCTCCTCCCTAAACATCCACCCCAAACCTCCATCCTAAACCTCCCTCCCTCTCTCCCTCCCTCACCCCCTCCCTCCCTCCCCCCTCCCTCTCTCCCCCTAAACCTCCCTCCCCCCCAACCTCCCTCCCTCTACCCTCCCTCTCACTCTCCGCTCACACACACCCTCCCTCCCCCTCACCCTCCCTCCCCCTCCCCCTCCCTCTCCCTCCCCCTCTCCCTCCCCCCCTCTTAACCCTCCCCCACCCCCCCTACACCTCCCTCCCTCTAACTCTCCCTCCTTTAAACCTCCATCCCGAAACCTCCCTCCCCTACACCTCCCTCCTTCCCCCCTCCCTCCCGAAACCTCCCTCCCTAAACATCCCTCTCTTAAACCTCCATCCCGAAACCTCCCTCCCCTAAACGTCCACCCTAAACCTCCCTCCCCTACACCTCCCTCCTTTAAACCTCCATCCCGAAACCTCCCTCCCCCCAACGTCCACCCCTAAACTTCCCTCCCCTAAACGTCCCTCCTTTAAACCTCCATCCCGAATCCTCCCTCCCCTAAACGTCCACCCCTAAAACTTCCCTCCCCAAACGTCCCTCCTTCAAACCTCCATCCCGAAACCTCGCTCCCCTAAACGTCCACCCCAAACCTCCCTCCCCTAAACGTCCCTCCTTTAAACCCTCCTCCATCCCGAAACCTCCCTCCCCTAAACGTCCCTCTTTTAAACCTCCATCCCGAAACCTCCCTCCCCTAAACGTCACCCCTAAACTTCCCTCCCCTAAACGTCCCTCCTTCAAACCTCCATCCCGAAACCTCCCTCCCCTAAACGTCCACCCCTAAACTTCCCTCCCCTAGACGTCCCTCCTTTAAACCTCCATCCCGAAACCTCCCTCCCCTAACCGTCCACCCCTAAACTTCCCTCCCCTAAACGTCCCTCCTTTAAACCTCCATCCCGAAACCTCGCTCCCTAAACGTCCACCCCAAACCCCCTCCCCTAAACCTCCACCCCTAAACCTCCCTCCCCTAAACGCCCCTCCTTTAAACCTCCATCCCGAAACCCCCCTCCCCTAAACCTCCACCCCTAAGCCTTCTGACTCAGACAGAAAATGGAGAGAACAAGCAGTGTAATCATCAGAGCATGGAATGCCTCCACTCTTCCAGCAGTTCCTCCATCTGAGGAGGACATCACGGATCAGGTGAGATGAGGAGAGGGTGTCGCGGTGAACTCAGCACACCCCTACCGCCTGACAGGCCAACATGGGGTCCGAGTCCCCGACCGTCTCTGAATCCCCCGCATCCTGATCTAGCTGAAGATCCATGGGAAATCCTGATTCACTGGGATCCTGAGCCCTAATCCACAGGATGGTCCCGTGACTCTTCTTCTCAGGAATCATAGCGCTGTGTTAAGTGGTTTTAATGTTCTGGCTGATCATCTCTGATCTCAGAGGAGCTGGTTTACCCCTAAATCATCTGGGAGTAATCAGATTACATCCATGTCTCATATGAGACTTTGTAAAACCCTGCTCTCCATCTTCCAGGCCATTACTGGATTACATCTGAGTGGGCACTTCCTGTTATTTCTTAAATACCCAGTTTGTTAAAGATGGTGACGCCGGTGGCTTCAGCACATGATCAGCTGCTGTGTGATGAAACCATGAAGACGTTCCCACGTCCTGAAGAGTCCTCAGGTCGGACCGGGTTACAGAAGTCCATGAATCCCACAGAACTGGACTGATGAGGGGAAGCTAATCCAGTTTTCTCCAGCATCAGCGCCACGTCCAACCCTGTCATTGATTATCCAGAAACTGGACATGTTGGTGTTTCTGAGACTTTCCCACCATATGACGGTTTACTCACACCACGAGGAGAAGGACATGACGCAGGGCATGGTCTAAAAATACATTTGGGGCCAGGTCTGGACCAGATCTGGACGCATTTAAGTGTTTATTTCCACGTCGACAGAGATGTTCAGTTACCCTGGAAACACCAAGACATAAACCAGCCTGTGGAAGCTGGACCTTTAATCCCAGTCAGAATCCAGAACCTTTAATCCCAGTCAGCATCAGAACCTTTAATCCCAGTCAGCATCAGAACCTTTAATCCCAGTCAGCATCAGAACCTTTAATCCCAGTCAGCATCAGAACCTTTAATCCCAGTCAGCATCCAGAACCTTTAATCTCAGTCAGCATCAGAACCTTTAATCTCAGTCAGCATCAGAACCTTTAATCCCAGTCAGCATCAGAACCTTTAATCTCAGTCAGCATCAGAACCTTTAATCCCAGTCAGCATCAGAACCTTTAATCTCAGTCAGCATCAGAACCTTTAATCCCAGTCAGCATCCAGAGCCTTTAATCCCAGTCAGCATCAGAACCTTTAATCTCAGTCAGCATCAGAACCTTTAATCCCAGTCACCATCAGAACCTCTAATCCCAGTCAGCATCAGAACCTTTAATCCCAGTCAGCATCAGAACCTTTAATCCCAGTCAGCATCAGAACCTTTAATCTCAGTCAGCATCAGAACCTTTAATCCCAGTCACCATCAGAACCTTTAATCCCAGTCAGCATCAGAACCTTTAATCTCAGTCAGCATCAGAACCTTTAATCCCAGTCACCATCAGAACCTTTAATCCCAGTCAGCATCAGAACCTTTTTAATCTCAGTCAGCATCAGAACCTTTAATCCCAGTCAGCATCAGAACCCTTAATCCCAGTCAGCATCAGAACCTTTAATCTCAGTCAGCATCAGAACCTTTAATCCCAGTCAGCATCAGAACCTTTAATCTCAGTCAGCATCAGAACCTTTAATCCCAGTCAGCATCAGGACCTTTAATCCCAGTCAGCATCAGAACCTGAAATCATTTCCAGTCCTGTGGCGTATAAAGGGTTAAAGGTCACTGCGGTGAGGCCATATTTGGTCAGATGAATATCGTTATATCAGAGGGGGAAAGGAGGATGAGACATTTTTCTTGGCCTTCTGTCCAGCAAACAGATCATGCTGGTGTTGGGGATGAACATGTGACCCGTCTGCAGTTGCTGACTTAAAAGCCAACATCTTCTGTCAGGGCGGATATGGCATCCAGGTTTTCTGAGATTTATGCATGAAGAGGAAACACATGGAGGGAGGCTGTACGCTCCTTATAAGACTCTTAAACTAATCTCCTGTAATTGGATGGTGGAGGCTGAACAACACTGCTGTGATTGATGTCATGATGGTGAATGGAGCGGCTCAGATACCTGCTCTCCTCCAGTCTGCTGTCAGGCTGCTGGGCTATTCATCATCATTTCACTCATGTAACCTCAGTAATCTGACCGCTCCCTGAACCCCACACAGGAGTCCAGGCCAAGCAGCAGCCAAGCTTTCCTCTCACCTCTGCTGTCACCCTGCTCAGCATAACCAGGTGAATAATCTAACCTGAGGTCACACCCTGCAGCCCAGCAGGAAGCAGCCCAGCTCGGCCCAGCTCGGCACGGCGCTCCACCGCTGTGGAGACGGACGTATCATCAGACTGGAGCTAGCACAGGCTGGCCTGACCCGGACTCAGAGCCCGGAGCAAAACTGGAACCAGAAATGTAAAACACTTCGATATTAATCAGGTTTTCCCTATTAAAACCATGGATGAGCGAATAGTTGCCCAAATATTACAAAAAAGCCACATTGGGCCTTCGGTGGAGTGACAGAAGCAAGGCCGGGTAGTGGTGTGTGATGCGATGATGCAGTCACACACCCGCCAGTAAGATGTTGGCATGTGGAGATATTTAAATGTTGGAGAGCGAGAAGAGTTGCAGTTAGCAAGGAAAGTTCAGCCTCACGGTCAAGAGGTTCCTCTGCAGAGACCTGCAGCACCGCAGCTTACGCTAGGCGCATTCGGACAGAGAGGTTCTAAGAACGCAGCTCCTATAACTACGCCTCCGAGTTTAGTTATAGGAACTACCCTTTGGCCGTTTCTCAATATGTGTACTTGTGCGTACTTGTGGGCTCGTGAAATGTCATCACCGCGGTCCAAGTCATGTTCCATTAAAAAGCTCGCCTGTTGGCAAGTATGCTGGAAATCCCCGGATGAAAACTTCCTCCGTCCGTTTTACCAAGTATACCCAACTGCAACCACAGACCCAGAGGCGTGTCATGAAACTGGGCGTGGTTTGTACTGAAAATGGGTGTAGTTTGTACTGATGTGGGTGGGTGGTCGTTAGGGTTGGGGGAGGGGTTAGGGTTAGGTTGCACTCACTCCAACGGTGGGCGTGGTTTGTAGGGGGCGTGGTTTGTAGTGGCTCTGGCTGCAGCTCGGTGCTACTCCATTTCACCGAGCCAGATATAAATCCCAGCATGCACCTGCACACGTGCTGCGTTTGGCAGCCTCCTCCTCCCTCCTCTGCCTCCGCCTCCAACAGCCAAACCTGAGAGCTCATTCATTTTTTACTGTTCTTGGTCTTTTATCTGCATCTCTTCCTCCTGCTTTCCTCTCACAGCTGTTTCTGATTATATAATTATGACCTGATTACCAGTCTGCATCACTGTGCTTATGTATTGGAAATAAATATAATTTACACGTTGGGGGAAAAAAAAACACCCCATCCACTTAGTATAATTGTTTTGGAGCAGTTATTTTAATTGTGTTCATTTGTTTCAGTACCATTAATACATCTCCACAACAATAAAACTGCAGAATAATATTATTTTCATGTTGACAGGCAGCCCTGCTCACTGCTGCACACCGTTGGTGGTGATGTCACAAGTTTGCGTTGTCCCAGTCCGTCAAGTAGGTAGTAAGTAGTAGTCCGTATTTGTGAACTCCACAAGTGCAGACTTCCAGTGCGGACCCACAAGTCTATATTCACAAGTACACAAATATGCAGTAAGCAAACTAGGAATTGAGAAATGGCCTTCGCCTTCAGTGTGCGTTCGCATGAGGGAGGACCTCGTTAGGGACCATGTGTGACGCAATCATTGCAACAGTGACAAATTTATGCCCCAGATGATCTGATAAAAAAACTGAGGTTCCTCATCTCTTTTATTCAAAGCTGTTATAAGAGCTAGCCTACAGCTTTCCCTCATCACGCATGTATCATGTAATTGAACAGTGCAAAACTTGCAAATGTATTTGGGTTTTCCATCTCTTTTATTCAAAGCTATGTAAAAAGCTAACTTACCAGCTTTCCCGTCCTTTCCCTCGTTTACCTTTTGTTGAAGTGCGCCCGGAACTTTAGTGGCCGGTCCGTCCACTAAAGTGTCCGAGCTGCAGCCGCAGATTTTACTGCCACACTTTCCCACTGTATTTGGTCATTGAATTAATATGAAAATAATTGCTTTTGGACATTTCAAAATAGTTATTGATTGGGGACGTGCACCATTGTGATGGATTTAATAATGAATTGGTACACTCCTGTTGTAATAGTTCTTGTTGTTATTACAATCTTGGTAAACAGGTAAACAGCTGTTAGACTTTTTAAATATGGCGGGGCTGGAAAAAAGCGGAGCTCACGCGAGGGGCGCGGCTTGCCAGTTCTACCAATCACCAAACATCTACGTATTTCAGTTCCTATGGAACCCCGAAAAGACCCTGCCTCGGAGTACGAGCTAAAAAGGTTCTAGGAACTCAAAAAGGTTCCTACAGTCCGAAAGCGCCTATTCATCATGTAACACCCGGAACCTGAGAGAGAGAGCGAGAAAGCTGCAGCAGCTGAAGGAAAGCCGCCACAGCACCCCCCCTCCATCCATGGTTCACATCTCTGACTTTAAAGTTCGCAAAGGACTAACTAGGGCTGTGTACCGGCATCAACCTGGCGATACAACATGTATCACGATAATGGGGCAGCGATACCATATATTGCAATATTATAAGCAAGAAGATATATTGTGATTAGAACTGTTGAAAAGATCATGTTAACCATTTGGATTATTTGCTTCACTTTGCTGCGATAACATTTATTAACACGACTACTTTGAAAAGCATCCCACGCTTTTCTGTCTGTATTGATTCACACTCCTTACCAGTTGGTGGCGGTAATGCACCTGTGACGTTGTTTGCAAACCGCAAAAAAAAGGGGAAAAAAAAGTTAATATTTTCTTTTTAGTGGACAACTAAATCAAATAACAGACATGGACATTAATATAGTAAACTCCAGCTCTATCTATATTCTTACCAAAGGCATTTAATTGCATTTCAACTAAAAACAATAAAAAAATAGAAAAAGAAATAAAAATGGTCCCTGGCCAAGCTTGAATAGACCTGATTAATGTTCACCATTTTAAGAACTTTAACTTACTGTTTAACAGGCTGTTTTCTAACTTAGAGTCTACTACATGTTACAGTACTTGAAAATGTTTCAGTAAATGAAACTTTTGTTCACGCCAGTCTCTAAAAGTCTCCAATAAGACCAGAAAGCATCAATAGACTGGTCACTAGTGGTTTTATTAAAGTGCCACGGGCATGTGATTCCCAGCGACTTTTGGTCCCTTTTTAGTCAGACTCTAAGGTCGTTTTCACACAGGACCCATTCTGGTCGACCTAACTGGGTTTTGGTACCGAACACGGCGCGACTGAGTCTGTGTGAACACGCGTCTCGCGCTCGTAGTCGAACTTACTCGCCCACTCTTGGATCGGCTGAACAGGGTGGTTTCGGAGCGGCTTGCGTCGACCTGAAATGCGGCACGAGTGACGTGTGAACGCGCAGCAACTTTAGCTCAGCCTAAACCCCAGACACTCCACCTTTTTGAACTAAACAGGTATCCGTAAGCAGCTGTACTGCTGGGATATCCTTCTTATTGACGGTGTTATATTACAATAACAGGGCTACGGCCTAACTGGAACGTTTAGTATCATCTTGTGTTTGCTAGCTACAAATGTATTTCTAATGTTAACATCAATGGGGCGTTCACAAACACTGGACAAATTTCCAACAAAGGCTAGCAGGCTAAGTGTTATTGCTCATGTTTACAACTCAAGCTACCTGGCTGTTTATCGATAATATCTGTGTACGGTCGGACTTCGCGGTTCAGCAGAATCAATCTGCGTCTAGCTCTGGTTTGTCTGGAAATCCGCCTCCAGTACATGACAACATTGTTCTCCACACACAACCGTGTCTCGTCTTCAACACACTTCATCATTCATGTGTGTTTTGTTCACAACACAGACGCGTCTACTTCCGTCTGGTTGCTATGGATACGCAATGCTCCAGTCTGTAGAGCGACTGCTCGGTGCGGTGATAAAAAAGCAGATGTGAAACGGAGCCGTGCTAGCTGAAAATGAAGACAGTGTAACCTTTTCACTGCTGCAGCAGCGCCTGGCTCCGCCCACATATGTGTGAGGGACTTGGAGAGTATAGTTCAGGGGAGGGGAGGTAATTGGCTGAAAGTCAATGACATAATATGCTGAACTGCCAATTAGTCAATTTGTAAATGCTAATTTCGCTACCTAGGCAGACACACCCAGGGAAAAAGGATACACAAATCTATAATTCAACCCAGCGGTGGGGAACCCTGGTCCTCAAGGGCTGGTGTCCCCTCAGGCTTTCCATTTCTCTCCACTCCAGCACACCTGATTCAAATTAAATTAATCTAACAGCCAATCAAGTTCTGCATTAGACTCATTGATTTGAATCAGGTGTGTAGGAGCAGGGACAAGTGGAAGACCTGCAGGACGAGGGCCAAGGGTCCCCACTCCTGATTTTACCCCTTAGGAGACATAGGTAGGCTGGGGAAACGTTTTTTTTAGATCAAAAATCTCAAAAAACGCAAATTTCATGCCAGGGTATGAAGTTATCAGAGGGTCTGCAAACTTATGTTCCGCTGCTCCAACTTATTGTAGTAATTCTGAGTTTAGATGTTTTAAAACCTGCTACATTGCAATCTACAGCATGTATGTTCTTATTTTATATACACTGGTCCATGTTGGATACTAGCCGATATCAGCCAGTATTGGATGTCAGCTTATATATCTGATTTTTTTCTTTTTCTTTTTTTTCTTTCAGACCCCAACATCAGTATCTGCATCTGCCCCAAAAATCCCACATTGGTTGGGCTCTCATTTAGACACTAAAAAACAGGTGCTTGATATGAAATGAAACATTCAGACAAATTAGGATAAAAATAACGGGATATGTCGTACATCGTCATCTTAAAAAAATATATTGTGATACATTTGGTCCACATTGCCCAGCTCTAATTGAGGTGTGTTTAATAAGAGTTGTCACGCTTCTACTGAACGTAAAAACATGGCGATACAACATGATAGCCACCACTGAGCTGACCCGCTCGATGTAGATATGAATGATACGAACGGCAAATTCAGAGCTTAGAGAAGCACTTCAGTTTGTTGATGGGAGCGATTACTGATTAATGGAAAAATGCTTTTGAACGAAATAATCATTTTTTGTGAATAATCAACAGGAGAACTTACACAATATCCCTTTAAAGAGGAACTGAGCTGGAGAATTACGCACTGATGTTGGTACGGACTGATCCCACATACCGCCGGTTAGCGGAGCTCAGCTTATAGGCGGTGATATTAAAACACTCAGAGCAGCTTCAGGCTTTAGTCTGAGGACCTCTAGTTTACCAGACTCCAAGTCTTCTGATCATTTTCCTCTTTTTATCTAGAAAATATTCACACATGATCTGGAGTCAGAGGTTCCCGCTTCAGAGCAGGACCGGTTTCTGGTTCAGCTTAAAGGGATCGTACACCCACAGAATGATGCTCCTTCATCTTCTCCTCATCCTCATGCTGACCAAGACTCTGGAGCACTTTTTGAATATCTCAAATGCAGCCGGAGATCCGGGGTGGGGGGGGTGTTCATTATCCACCAACTTTCATATAATGGAGTTCGCCGGCGACTGAACTTTGGCTTATTGAAATGTAAACACCAGCTTTAAGGAAAGTTACGTAGGTAACTGTGGTTCTGTGAATTCCTGGATGACTGCAGTCAGCTGGCCAGCACGTTGCCTGATTGACTTTGTCATCAGGACTCAACCTGCGAGGAGCGCGAGGAGACAAATCCACTTTGCAGGAGTGCGCATTTTTGAGATTGAGGGTTAAGACAGGAACTGGAATTCACCCCAAGTCCTGCTGTGGACCGCTGGATGGACGCAGCCAAGTGTGCCAGGTGACTGGACTCCAACAAACTGTGGGACAGGGAGGTTCTCTTCATTTAAAACTCTGTTTGTTTCTCTGTGTAATGCATCATTGGGCTAATGTTATCATCATTATTATTATTATTTAAATGTGCTATTTAAGAAAATTCATAGTGCTCCTAATTTTTTTCATTTGGGAGCACTTGTGTTCCTAGTGTAAAAGCCAAGCGTACAGCCCTGTTTTAGGAGGGTAAAGGCTCAAATGTGTTCCAAACCGTCTTCTTTTATCCATCAGTATATAGATCATGAGTCTCTGACTTCACGCTGCGGTGAAGACGAGCGTGATGTGAACTGAAAATGATAAATCTGTATTATTAATTTATTTATCTGTCCATTTATTTTTAACTTATTCTATGCGTTTCCTACAGGCTCTTAATACCCTGCAGCGCTATGACACTTCCCAGTTACGTCTTATTCCTTTCTTATCCTGTTTTATTGATTTTTCTGTTTTATGTATTGATGTACTTTTATGGCTTAATTGTGAAGCACTTTACAATAACCAGAATGGTACTCAAAGGGCTATACAAATAAAAGTTGATTGATTGATTGATTTAGGCGGATCTCCATCAGACATCAATAAAATCCCCAGTGTATCTGCCTGCTGTTTACCTGATAACCTGGTTTCCCACTACAATCAAAACCTATACTAAAAACCATACTGTCCTGGACACCCATGCTCCTCTGAAATATAGATCAGTCTCCTTCACCCACTCAGCTCCCTGGTTCACTCCTGCTCTAGGTCAACGCAAATCTCGCAGTCGTCAGCTGGAACGCCTTGCCAATAAAACTGGACTCACCATTCACAGAAATATGTACAAGGACCACATTACACTGTACAAGAGCTCCCTCTCCTCTGCTAAATCTGCATACTACTCCAATTTAATCCACTCCAATCATCACAACTCCAAAACCCTCTTTTCCCTTCTCACCTCCATCACCAAACCTCCTGACTCTCTTCTCCATCATATGCAATCCAATGACTTCTGCAATAAACTCATGTCCTTTTTCGTCTCCAAAATCACAGACATTCATAAACACCTGACCTCATCTGGAGCTGCAGTTTCTGGAGGTGACCTCGCCACCCCCTACCCATCTCTTGCAACCACCCTCTCCAGTTTTGACCTTCCCTCTGTTCAAGCCATCTTTGACTTCATTCATAAATCCAAACCTTCCATATGTCAGCTCGATCCTCTCCCGTCCACCCTGGTTAAATCCTGCTGTTCTTCACTTGCTCCTCTCATCACCAAAATCATCCACTCCTCCTTAAGCTCTGGTTTAGTCCCCTCTGCACTCAAAACCGCCACAGTCACCCCAATTCTGAAAAAACCTGGCCTGGACCCCACCAACTTCAACAACTTACGCCCCATATCCAATCTACCCTTCATATCCAAAATTCTGGAAAAATCTGTTGTCTCCCAACTCCACAACCACCTGATGTCCAACAATATTTACGAACAGTTTCAATCTGGCTTCCGTCCCCTGCACAGCACCGAAACTGCACTCATCAAGATCTCTGACGACCTCCTCATGGCCTCTGACTCTGGAAAACTTTCCATCCTCATTCTAATTCCTTATTCCTTACAGCAGCTTTTGACACCATTTCCCACGCCACTCTCCTCAGTCGATTATCATCCATCGGTATCAGCCACACCCCTCTAGCCTGGTTCACTTCATATCTCTCTGATAGGACACAGTTCATACAACTCAAATCTCATAAATCCATCTCCTTCCCCGTTTCTGCCGGTGTGCCCCAAGGTTCTGTCCTGGGGCCCCTCCTGTTTATTATCTACATCCTCCTCTTGGCTTTATCCTCCGTAAGCATCACATCAAATTCCACTGCTACGTGGACGACACACAGCTCTACCTCTCTACTCACCCATCTGCCTCACTCCCACCAGCCCCCTCACCCTCTGTCTCCAAGAAATCCATTCTTGGTTTTCACCCAACTTCCTCAAACTGAACAGCTCTTGAACCAAAGTCCTCCTAGTCGGCACCTCACACTCTTTCCAAAGCCAGTAACTTCTTCATTACCCTCAATGACTCAATTGTCCTCCCCTCCCCTCAGGTTAAGAGTCTGGATGTTGTCCTCGACAGCACACTCCCCTTCCAGTCTCACATTAACAACATCATCCGGTCCGCCCACTTCCACCTGCGTTAACATCTCTCGTCTCCGTCCCTCTCTCACTCCCCAAACCACCGCCATCCTTGTTCACAGTCTCATCACCTCTCTCATTGACTACTGTAATTCACCTCTTTTCGGCCTCCCAAATACGTCCCTCCAGAAACTGCAGCTCCTTCAAAACTCTGCAGCACGCCTGATTACACGGACCCCCATTTCTCATCATATCACTCCCATCCTGCAACATCTCCACTGACTCCACATCAAACAAAGAATCATCTTCAAACTCCTCCTCACTACTTTCAAGGCCCTCCATAACATGGCTCCATCTTACATCCCTGATCTCCTTCACAGGTTTGAACCAGAGATTGTTACTCAACAACAACGGTGATAAACAATGCATTGATGACAGAGATTATTGCAATGTGGCACATCAAATTAAACTGCAAAAGCTAGGCTCCAAGACAGCACAAACCTTTTTTTAATTGTGCAAAACACAACTAAAGTTATATCCAAATGAAATAAAAAATGTTAAACGTAAATACACGGCATAATAGCAACCTAGGTACAACATTTCTGTCTCCACAGCCACAACCCCGCATCAGCACAAATTATACACCAAATTTACGCTGAGACTCTGCAGGATCTAAACACGTGCTTCACAGTCATCTACACCTAAGCATTACAGAGATAGAAGCCAATAAGCAGCAACAGCAGAAACCGCTCAGCCACAAACTAGTTTTAAAGATTTCTCTTACCTTTGCTGTTTCTTGTGAAAACTATTTTTTACTGGTAAATCCACACTTATTTTTAAAATAATCTTCGGGGCAACACATAAAAAACTTTTGGCGTAGCCAAAGCTCTTTAGAAGCCAGCAGACAGCTTCACAATCTACCGATGCAGGTACCAGCTACTACTGAATCACCGCCTTCTGCTGGCTCTGATTGGCTGAAAGTCCTGTCAATCTTTCCCACGGGGGTCTAGATTCATTCTACTGGCTTTAATGAACTGACTGATGTCTCATTTACCAAAATCAACCAATCCGTTGTGGAGTTATGGGTCTGCGTAACCACAAACAGCCAGGTAAGGACAATGGCCCTCATTTCTCAAACAATCGTAGAAATGATCGCACATCTGATCGTAAAAATGGTCGTACGATTGGACCCTCGTGTGATTTATTAAAACGTTCGTATCGGTCCAATCTCGTCGTACTAACAAAAGAGTCTTGATAAATTCCACAGCTGAAATCCATCGTCATTTAAATGTCACGCACACGGTTACGCCCTTAAACATGCATAATGATGAGGCTTCACCCAGCGAGGTTGAGCTGTGGAGAGGAGAGATTCTGCTTTAAAAAAGAAACTTTTGGGGGGATCAAGACAGAATTCCTCATTTGTGAGGTGGGAAAGATTAAAGAGGTGTTTGGCAGCTTAAAAACCGGAATCAGAGACGTGCACAAAAACGCTGCACGGAAGAGGATCAGTCAGCCTCACAGGTGAACGACCGGCTGAGATATTAATAAAAGTCTCAATCAAGGCCTGGTTTATATGGTTTATTCGTTTTATGAGTTATGAAATTTAATAATAGCCCACATCTGATGGAAACGTCACAATTCTTTAGCCAATGGGTCAAGAAAAAGTGGTCCAATATGAAACTAGTTTAAATGACAGTTTGGTTAATAAATATTTTCATGTTCTGCTGTGCTGCAAACCCTCACTGACTCAAACTTGCGTACACGAACTCAGAGCTGTAGTGAGATTTGATCGTATCCTACGCTCACGTTCAAATTGATAAATGCCGAGTCTTGCGTGGAAATGGTCGTACGCACAGATTTTCGTTGTACGATCGTTTGATAAATGAGGGCCACTGTGAGGGCGTGTGCAAAAACAAGTCATAAAAGCTGCAGTTTGAAACTGTTTTTGTTGTTTTTTTAAAGATATTCATGATGAAAGAATAATAATACTGTGGCATGTTGGACAATAACATTGCCAACTGTGCCAAATTGTGCCAAAGTGGCCATTTTGGGAACCTCGCCTTAACTTTTGTAAAAATAAACTCTGTAATTCTGTTCTGCTTTACTTTAGAAGGAGGTCTTTGCAGAAACAATGTCAACATATTGTACTTTGGATTGAAAGAGATAAATAGCTTCTAAAGCATCATTTCAGAGACTTGCTGATGCTGAAAGTGTGTGTTTTTTAAGGCGAGGTTTGAAATTTTGCTGTGTCATCTTCATTTTTTACTTTTCACCAGTAACAAATATATTTACACATCTCCATAAATATCACAAGTGTTTTCTTTAATTTGAAACCAAATTTATTCAAATAGACCTTGTGGTTGCAGAGATACACTTATTTTAATCGGAGCAATGCAATTTCCAGAAAAATGGGCTTAGGGTTAAAAGGGTCAACACCCCTACCCGCTCCCAACAATCCTCCCACACTTTCCAGTACCCCGTTCCCCCAAACCGTCTTGTCTCAATGGGGGAACCGGGCATTTAGTCGCTCTGCTCCCCATCTCTGTAGTTCCCTCCCTCCTGATATTTGTACTCTGGACTCCTTCCCTCTTTTCAAATCCAGACTCAAAACCTTCCTGTTCAGAAGGTCTAAGACTTATTCCATCTAAGCCCATATGCATCACTCCAATGTTGTTTTCTCCGTTTTACTTCCTGTTGTTTCGTTTTCTGTGGTACCTCTGATGCTTGTGTTTTTACTGTTTTTTATCTGCCTGTACAGTGTCCTTGGAGGTTTTCAAAAGGTGCTTTTCAAATAAAATGTATTGTTATTATTATTACCATATGTCAGATACTAGCAGGTATTAGATACTACCATATATCAGATGCTAGCAGGTATTAGATACTAGGGATGGGACGAAATATCGTTTGGCGAAATATCACGATACAAAACGTGAAGAAATGCATCGAGTTTGAAAAAAATGGACCGCGAAATAAAGACTAGATAGCAGTGCAACATGATTTGTGCAGTATATAAATCATTTAGAGTATGTATGTGAGGCAGGAAGGCATACAGTCTAACCTACCTTTGCATTCCTGCTACGTCAGTGCCCAGTGAGCGCGTCTTTTCAACGGCAGGAGACATCGTGTCTGCTCAGAGATCACTGATTACACCAGAACATGTTGATATGTTAGTTTTCCTGAAGAAGAACCAGTCCTAAGCCAGGGCTGTGACTTAAGAGAGGCTTAAATAATTTAACCTGGTTAGAGCAACACTAAGGGAGAGTTCTTGTTTGTATTTGGCCTGTCAGGCCTTGTGTTTCCCTGTGTGCAACTGAAACAAAAATAAATAAGTTGTAATTAATAATTACACAGTAATATTTTCTTTTTTTTTTCCTTTTTGATATCGTATCGTGACGCATTGTTACGGCCGCCTGGTCTCTAACCCCTTTGTTTTTCATTTTACATGCCAATCCTCCTGCTTGATCCCTCTGTTCTCCTTGGCCTGGCTCCCCACCACCATCTCCTCCCTCATCATCCTGATTGCTGATCAGACACACCTGGAGCTGCTGGCCTGGCAGCTACAAAAGAGCCAACCACACCTTCAGTCAGTGGCAACTGCTTGGCCTGGCAACAGTTGTCCTTAGTTTATGTTTTTGGTGTCTTTAGTTTGAGTAACTTTGTCTTTAGGTTTTGATTTCCAGGTGTTTTAGTTTGGTTAGTTGGTTTAGTTGTTAGATTCCATTTTGTTTTTTTACTGATTAGTTTGGAGTTGGGATAGCTAGGTCTTTTGTTGTAGTTTGGTTTTGGTTACAGGTCTTAGTTTATGGTGCTGCTCGTTCCCTTTTTGGTTCCTAGCCTAGGTTTGTATTTTTCCCCATTTTTGTTTCCCTTTCAGTGTTAGGCTTTGTCTGTCTTTTTTTTGTTCCTTTGAGCAGCATCGCTAACCCCATCTCCTTTTCAGTTACAGCTTTCCAGGTTTTTGTTTATGCTTTAATTCACCCCCTGAACAATAAAACATCTTCACTCCACCTTTTCCATCTTAAACCAGTCTTTTGTTTGCGTCCCTAACCCCTAGCAGAGCTGGGACGTAACAAGTGGGGGCTCGTCCGGGATCTGAACTCTCATGTTACTGGTTTTTGTGTGTAGTGGTTTGTTCTGTGGTGTGTTAAGGCTTGTTATGTGTTGCTGGGTGAACTGATTTGCTTCCCCCTTTTGTGAAGCCCTGCATGGCTGCTCTGCATCTGGCCTGTCGTGGTGGACTTCGGCTTCAGATTTCCCCCGGCTACCTTATGGTAAGACCAAGGCTTGTTTAGTGGAACAGTTGGTTGTTATTGGAGTGTTGGGGTGCCTGGTGGATGCAGAGAAGAGGGCACTCTGAAAGAGTGTCCCTGGGGACTCAGTGTCTCTTGTGTTAACTGCTGAGGTGGACAATGTGGAAGCTGAGCAGGGCAGAGTACCAGTTAAGCTTCCTGTACTGGACCACTCAGACAGCTTTGGAAGCCCATGGTGGGGCTTGCCTGACACCTGCATCAACTTGAGCTGGAGGCTCAGTTTCTGCACCCTCCACCTACGTTGGTGGTTTTGGTGATGCACCATCTGTGTCCACTGCCTTTTGGTGTGAGCAAGTGTTGCTCTGGTGCCTGTTTTGGGGAATCTGAGGTTTAACTGCATCCTTGATGCTTTGTGTTGTCCACTAGTCTGGCCTTTTTGTTGCAGCACTGTCTGGGGTGGAACCAGAGGTGGTAGCAACAGTCCCTTTTGTGACTTTTGTAGTGTAAGTATTTGAATTTGTTCTGATAAATCAAGTGTCTTTGCAAGGAGCTGTAGGATTCCTCTGGGTTTTTTTTTTTTTTTTTGTACCGCTGTTGTGGTGCTTTGGTCCCCTTTTTGTTGTGTTGGCTGGCCTCGTGTGTAGTGTTGATCTTTGGTAGTAGGCCTTTGTGTTGTCTGGTTCTCCAGCCTTAGTTTTTGTCATAGGCCTTCGTTTCTGTGTTTATAGGTCTTGGGTCAAATCTTGGTTTTGACAGGCCTTCTGTGTATGTTGTGTGTTGGACCTTTGATTAAGCAAAACTTGTGTGCCCCTCTCTTACCAGCTCTGTTGAGCTTCGGTTAGGTAAGACTCGTTCCCCTTTGTTTTACCAGATCTGCCTTGCAGATCTTAGTTGGGTAAAACTAGTTCCCCCTCCGTTTTGCTAGGTCCGTTCCGTAGGTTAGCAGAAATTCGTGTCCCCCTCCGTTTTGCCAGATCTGTGTGGTGCAGATCTTTGGCAAAACTTCGTACCCTTCGTTTTGCTAGACCTACATTGTCATGTTTGTATTGTGTTCTGTTATTTCTATGGGTTTTGTTTACAAAATCCCTGTGCGGGGTTTTGTAATTTAAGGGGGGGGAGTGTTACGGCCGCCTGGTCTCTAACCCCTTTGTTTTTCATTTTACATGCCAATCCTCCTGCTTGATCCCTCTGTTCTCCTTGGCCTGGCTCCCCACCACCATCTCCTCCCTCATCATCCTGATTGCTGATCAGACACACCTGGAGCTGCTGGCCTGGCAGCTACAAAAGAGCCAACCACACCTTCAGTCAGTGGCAACTGCTTGGCCTGGCAACAGTTGTCCTTAGTTTATGTTTTTGGTGTCTTTAGTTTGAGTAACTTTGTCTTTAGGTTTTGATTTCCAGGTGTTTTAGTTTGGTTAGTTGGTTTAGTTGTTAGATTCCATTTTGTTTTTTTTTACTGATTAGTCTGGAGTTGGGATAGCTAGGTCTTTTGTTGTAGTTTGGTTTTGGTTGCAGGTCTTAGTTTATGGTGCTGCTCGTTCCCTTTTTGGTTCCTAGCCTAGGTTTGTATTTTTCCCCATTTTTGTTTCCCTTTCAGTGTTAGGCTTTGTCTGTCTTTTTTTTTGTTCCTTTGAGCAGCATCGCTAACCCCATCTCCTTTTCAGTTACAGTTTTCCAGGTTTTTGTTTATGCTTTAATTCACCCCTGAACAATAAAACATCTTCACTCCACCTTTTCCATCTTAAACCAGTCTTTTGTTTGCGTCCCTAACCCCTAGCAGAGCTGGGACGTAACACGCATCGTTTCGTGACCCTGGCATATCGAGGTGCATCGTATCGGGAGTTTAAATGTATCGTCCCATCCCTATTAGATACTACCATATATCAGATACTAGCAGGAATTAGATACTACCATATATCAGATACTAGCAGGAATTAGATACTACCATATATCAGACACTAGCAGGAATTAGATACTACCATATATCAGATACTAGCAGGAATTAGATACTACCATATATCAGATACTAGCAGGTATTAGATACTACCATATATCAGATACTAGCAGGTATCAGATACTACCATATATCAGATACTAGCAGGTATCAGATACTACCATATATCAGATACTAGCAGGTATCAGATACTACCATATATCAGATACTAGCAGGTATTAGATACTACCATATATCAGATACTAGCAGGAATTAGATACTACCATATATCAGATGCTAGCAGGTATTAGATACTACCATATATCAGATGCTAGCAGGTATTAGATACTGCCATATATCAGATACTAGCAGGTATTAGATACTACCATATATCAGATGCTAGCAGGTATTAGATACTGCCATATATCAGATACTAGCAGGTATTAGATACTACCATATATCAGATACTAGCAGGTTTTAGATACTGCCATATATCAGATGCTAGCAGGTATTAGATACTAGCATATATCAGATACTAGCAGGTATTAGATACTACCATATATCAGATACTAGCAGGTATCAGATACTAGCAGGTATTAGATACTATCATATATCAGATACTAGCAGGTATTAGATACTACCATATATCAGATACTAGCAGGTATTAGATACTATCATATATCAGATACTAGCAGGTATTTGATACTACCATATATCAGATACTAGCAGGTTTTAGATACTACCATATATCAGATACTAGCAGGTATTAGATACTACCATAAATCAGATTCTAGCAGGTTTTAGATACTACCATGTATCAGATACTTACAGGTATCAGCCAACATGTGGCTAATTCTAATGTTTCTTCAACTTGGTAACAACCAACAACCATAAAAAACTAAAATGAACCATCTCAATTTACATCCATGTTTGCACCTTGAAAGTTCTTTTCTCTCTCTCTCTCTCTCTTTC
The DNA here is from genome assembly GCA_023101725.1 of Atherinomorus stipes. Lineage (NCBI taxonomy): Eukaryota > Metazoa > Chordata > Actinopteri > Atheriniformes > Atherinidae > Atherinomorus > Atherinomorus stipes. Next base: position 193,984 of record JALJCO010012265.1, on the reverse strand, counting down.
TCTCTCTCTTTTTTAGTGCGTTTCAGGAGAAAGTCTGGCTCAGCCTTGCGATGCAGCTGGGGCTGAGAAACAAGCACCGGCATGGTTGGTCGGGAAATACAGACGTAATCATGATGAGGTAGACTCATGTTTCTTCATCATCACTGTCAGACTGGTTGAAACTGGTCATAAACCTGTTCTGCTGGTGTTCACCGCTGGTCTTTAATCTGGCTGAGCTGGACTGGTCCGAGTCTGGGACCAGGACCGGGTTCTGCTGGTGTTCACCGCTGGTCTTTAATCTGGCTGAGCTGGACTGGTCTGAGTCTGGGACCAGGACCGGGTTCTGCTGGTGTTCACCGCTGGTCTTTAATCTGGCTGAGCTGGACTGGTCCGAGTCTGGGACCAGGACCGGGTTCTGCTGGTGTTCACCGCTGGTCTTTAATCTGGCTGAGCTGGACTGGTCTGAGTCTGGGACCAGGACCGGGTTCTGCTGGTGTTCACCGCTGGTCTTTAATCTGGCTGAGCTGGACTGGTCTGAGTCTGGGACCAGGACCGGGTTCTGCTGGTGTTCACCGCTGGTCTTTAATCTGGCTGAGCTGGACTGGTCCGAGTCTGGGACCAGGACCGGGTTCTGCTGGTGTTCACCGCTGGTCTTTAATCTGGCTGAGCTGGACTGGTCTGAGTCTGGGACCAGGACCGGGTTCTGCTGGTGTTCACCGCTGGTCTTTAATCTGGCTGAGCTGGACTGGTCTGAGTCTGGGACCAGGACCGGGTTCTGCTGGTGTTCACCGCTGGTCTTTAATCTGGCTGAGCTGGACTGGTCTGAGTCTGGGACCAGGACCGGGTTCTGCTGGTGTTCACCGCTGGTCTTTAATCTGGCTGAGCTGGACTGGTCTGAGTCTGGGACCAGGACCGGGTTCTGCTGGTGTTCACCGCTGGTCTTTAATCTGGCTGAGCTGGACTGCTTTGCTTTTGGACCAGCTGTCCTCTGATTGGACAGTCTGCTGTGTGACTGACTCATCGTCCAATCAGATGGAGGAGGAAAAGATGGCAGAGCAGTGTGGGAGTTTAGAACGTCATCCGGTTTACTGGAAGCTTCTGGAATCCGCTGTGAATGATGATGATGAGGATAGAAGCGGTGGTGATGAAGGTGGACCACGCTGATGCAGTTCAGTCCTCTTCCCTCTGTTTATTTCTGAGCGTAAACATTTATTTACTCGCAGGGCAGACTGACGGCGAGCGGTGGTCACAGGATGTCTGAAAATACACCCGGCTGACCACAGAGGCCCAGCTCAGCCCCACACACACACACACATCCTTGTACTTCTATCTTAATGAGGACATTCATTGACATAATGCATTCCCTAGCCCCTTACCCTAACTACCACAACTGATTGCCTCAACCTAACCCTTGCCCCAACCCTAACCAAAACCTAATTCTAAACTCGAAAACCAAATCTTGACCCTCAAAAATTTTTTTAAATTCCTTTTGCTTTTTGTGAGGATGGGCCAAAATGTCCTCACTTTACTGGTTAAAAATGCAAAATGGTCTTCACCATGTAGCAAGTACACACACACACACACACACACACACGCGCGCACGCTCCAGCAGTAGGTGGATCCGGGTGGACGGGGACCAAATAAGGACGTGCTGGTGTGGGTGGACGACTTGCTGAGTGACCCCAGCACCAGCTAGCCGGCACCAACGACCAGGCTGGCGTCTCAGGAACCAGAGACCAGCGGGGAAAGTCCCGGTGAGGAGGTTCTGGACTCCACTAAAGAACAGAACCAGCCCACCTGTCGCGTGCAGGTCCGTTTACTGGGAAACGTCCAGACGGTTTTCTCCTTTATTTTCCTATTATAAAACGCATGAGACGTACCGATACAGATTTTTCTGATCCAACCCGATCCAGATACCTGGGCTGATACCTGGGGCTGATACCTGGGCAGATACCTGGGCTGATACCTGGGGCTGATACCTGGGCAGATACCTGGGCTGATACCTGGGGCTGATACCTGGGCAGATACCTGGGCTGATACCTGGGCAGATACCTGGGGCTGATACCTGGGGGCTGATACCTGGGGCTGATACCTGGGCTGATACCTGGGCTGATACCTGGGCTGATACCTGGGGCTGATACCTGGGCAGATACCTGGGCAGATACCTGGGGCAGATACCTGGGCAGATACCTGGGGTTGATACCTGGCTGATACCTGGGCTGATACATGGGGCTGATACATGGGCTGATACCTGGGCTGATACCTGGGCTGATACCTGGGCTGATACCTGGGGATACCTGGGCTGATATCTGGGCTGATATCTGGGCAGATACCTGGGGCTGATACCTGGGCAGATACCTGGGCAGATACCTGGGGCTGATACCTGGGGCTGATACCTGGGGCTGATGCCTGGGGCTGATACCTGGGGCTGATACCTGGGCTGATACCTGGACAGATACCTGGGCTGATACCTGGGCTGATACCTGGACAGATACCTGGGCTGATACCTGGGCTGATACCTGGGCTGATATCTGGGCTGATATCTGGGGCTGATACCTGGGCTGATACCTGGGCTGATACCTGGGCTGATATCTGGGCTGATATCTAGGGCGATACCTGGGCAGATACCTGGGCTGATACCTGGGCTAATACCTGGGCTGATACCTGGGCTGATACCTGGGCTGATATCTGGGCTGATATCTGGGCAGATATCTGGGGCTGATACCTGGGCAGATACCTGGGCAGATACCTGGGGCTGATACCTGGGGCAGATACCTGGGCTGATACCTGGGCTGATTCCTGGGCAGATACCTGGGCTGATACCTGGGGCTGATACCTGGGGCTGATACCTGGGGCTGATACCTGGGGCTGATACCTGGGCTGATACCTGGGCTGATACCTAAGGCTGATACCTGGGCTGATACCTGGGCGGATACCTGGGCTGATACCTGGGCTGATACCTGGGCTGATACCTAAGGCTGATACCTGGGCTGATACCTGGGCGGATACCTGGGCTGATACCTGGGGGGATACCTGAGCTGATACCTGGACAGATACCTGGGCTGATACCTGGGCTGATACCTGGGCAGATACCTGGGCTGATACCTGAGCTGATACCTGGACAGATACCTGGGCTGATACCTGGGCTGATACCTGGGCTGATACCTGGGCTGATACCTGGGCAGATACCTGGGCAGATACCTGGGCTGATACCTGGGCTGATACCTGGGCAGATACCTGGGCTGATACCTGGGCAGATACCTGGGCAGATACCTGGGCAGATACCTGGGCAGATACCTGGGCAGATACCTGGGCAGATACCTGGGCAGATACCTGGGCTGATACCTGGGCAGATACCTGGGCAGATACCTGGGCTGATACCTGGACAGATACCTGGGCTGATACCTGATACCGTCTGCTTTGTTGTACAAGTGAAGGCATCAGGCTTGACATAAACATTTAGCCTTGATAAAAAGGTAACAAAAGAACACAGATAGAAATGTGCTTTATATTTATTAACCACTACCTAAATTTACATTTATTATGATACTAATAAAAACATAAAATGACTGGACTGATGTCCGATCCAGCTAGTTTGTTGGTATCGGAGCCGGTATCTGAACCGGGTATGGGATCTCTATAAACAGCTTAGTCTCATCTGGAGGTCTGAGGACTACGTAGCCACGGTGGGTCCTACGTAATCCGCACTCTGAAGCAGCCTCCTGAGACGCTAGGCTGCTCAAATGGGACAATCAGGCCAACCACAATTTCCCATCGTGCTCCAGTCATGTTGCCTAGCAACTGCAGACTCCACAGCTGTCCAGTATTCTGGCATTCTTTCCGTTTATTCCTTCAGCTACGTTGTAGAAACTAAACGTGCATTTATTCCTTTTCATTTATCTGTGGTTACCTGAACATTAACACATTAATGTAAAACTGATGTTTTTCTGAGGCAAAATCTCTTCATAAGCTTGATCCCGTATCTTTTAATTTTCCAGACTGTCAGTTGTTTCTAACTGTTAAACACTTCATTTAACATTTAAAAATCCACAAATATATCCAAATATAACCCCCGTTGTTCTGCAGCTTATCCCTTCTGCCTTGTTTGCAATGAATTCTGGGACAGGAGAGATCACGAAGGATTCACCGCCAGTATCCTTCACTTCAGGACGAACAGAGTGCAGGTTTGACGGGTGGATTCGGAGGCCCCTTTTCAAACGGGACAGTACTTCAAAGTGTGCAGATCCTGAAATGAGACGCAGCTACAGACACGGACGCTCCTGGTTGGACGTTAGCGTCAGTTTAAGCTCTCTGATTGGTGGAAAGTTGGACAGAAAGTGTCTTCAACATCATGTCCAGGACAAAATAGAGGTCTCTTAGCAACATAGTAGTGGTAGTGATGTTTTTATGATGAAGATGCGATAAACAATGGTGTTATCATTAGGGCTGGGCAATATAGACCAATATCTTATCACTATATATCTATTTTAGACAACGATATACGATATGTCCCGTATTTTTACCTTAACCACTATTTAAAGTGAGCGCAGTCGGACTTTTAGGAAGATGTTCTTCTATTAACACTGCAAACCAACCCACACACGTCAGAGACATTGAAGGTTCCTGACGTCAAAAAGCCCCGCGGTGAAGGCGCCGCACAGCCACCAATCACATCACAGCACGGCAGTTTTCCACCATTCATCCGTCTCCAGGGCAGAGAAGAGAGCAGCTCAGCCGGATGAAGGAAAACCTGCTTCCACTATCCAGTTCTTCCCAGGAATGAGGTCATCTGCCAGAGTGATTCACCGCTACCTTCAATAATGACAAGTTACAAGACCAGACTGGAGAAAAGTAAACTTGTCACAGCTGGGAGGCCGTTCTGTCTGCTCACACTCCGTCCCACATCACTGCCAAGGAAACCAGGAAACCGTTTCCACCGTTTAGACGTGTTACCTCCAAACGTCCTTCCTCAGCCTATTGCAGTCATTCTTCTCCTGACCAGTGGAGGATGTTGTTACTGGGGGAACTGGAGGGATCATCAAAGTTAAAAGTACCAAATTCTTTGGAGTATTAGCTGACGAGAGACTTCATTGGAAAAATCACTCTGACCTTGTTAGCAAAAACAACAACAAAGTTGATGCAGATATTCAGAGAAGTGTCTGTTAATTCATCCTTCTGCCCATTTAAAGGGGAAACTCAGTAACTTTTTTACCTCAATAAATGCTTTTCGGAATCCCCGTGGGGCTAAACAAAGTGTTTACGGAGCGATTCAATGTTCCCCCCCTCCCGCCGGGGCCTCTGGCCTGCGAGCAGCTCTATGCAACTTTGCCTGCGCCGACCCGAGCAGAACTTGCAACAACAGAAACCGCTGTACGGTACTCAGGTCCCCTATCTACCAAGCTGCTTCCAGCTCTGATTTTAACCAGACTACCAGCGCTGATTTTAACCAGACTACCAGCTCTGATCTGAACCAGACTACCAGCTCTGATTTTAACCAGACTACCAGCTCTGATCTGAACCAGACTACCAGCTCTGATCTGAACCAGACTACCAGCTCTGATCTGAACCAGACTACCAGCGTTAATTGGAAGAAAACATTTCTTTATCTTCCACCACCTAAACACGGCTCCTGGCTCTCAGAACCAACTCTTTGCTGGACCAGAGTGATTCACGTAGCTGCGCTGCCTGGGCGCCGGGTGAAGCATCACTGCTTCAGGCTCAATAATCACTTGTCACGTCCGCAAAAAGTAAATAAAAGTTCGTGTTCTTACCTGCTACCCGCCAACGGAGAAAAATATAATCCACGGCATATTTACCCGCAAATCGCGGATAAAACGTCCCGTTTCAGAAAATACAGGTCTTTGCTTTGAGCAGAGGGAGACGAGGTGCTGCTACCAACGCAGCAAAGTAGCATCAACAAGCTAGAAAAAGCTTAGAAATATATCCAGGGATCAAAATAGAGGAAAGACAGGTAGAGAAGCCGTCTGTGTGCTGTGGGGGTGCAGGGGGGGTTGAACTTTACGACAGTGAAAGGACGCCACTAGGGGGAGCCCCGAGCTGAAGCTACTGAGTTCTGCTTTAACCTGATACTGTTGTTTTAATTTCCTTATCTCTAACATGGTTTGGGCAGCTACAAATAACACTTATCTCAAGCAACTGTGTATTTTCTCACATTCACACATCCGTCTGCTCCAGTATTCCACCACTTCATAACCTGAACAACTATCAGAGTGGTTTGTTTATTCACAGACGTATTTACAGAAACCTCTCTTTGCTGTTTCAGGCAACGTACACAAACTGTACCAGACAGTGATAATCCAACTCTGCATTCGCCCTTTTCCTGCACATCACCGCTTAGTTTGAAATGTCCCACAGAGGTCCTGTGATCTGGAATGGACTACCTCCTCTGTTAGGATCCAGATCTTCCCACTCAGTCTTTAAAAAGCAGCTAATACTACATCCATTCTGCAATCTCCCATCTATTACGCATATTTGATCATTTTCTCCAAGTCCCACATTCTACCTTTGTCCTGTCGTTCTTCTTCTTATCATCACCATCGTACCTTATTTCCTGTCTGTGTTACCGATGTCCATCAATCAAATGTTGATTACGCCGGCCCTTTACTGCCTTTTTTTGTGGTTTTTATTGTGTTTACTTGTCAGGCAGAGAAATGTGTCCTGTTGGAACAGGAGGGGTACAAGCCAATCAGCCAACCGTTTCTGTTTCCATGGTTAAATTCTGTGACCACGTTTCTGGCATCGTAGGGCTCAGACGGTCATACCGCAGCTACACGAGGACTGGACCACCAGAACTTCTTACCTCATAGGACCAGACACACTGGACCCCGGCGAACCTCCTGACGCACCGGCCCACCTCCACGTCCTCGTGGGTGGTGTACATCTCCTGCAAACACTCGCGGATGTGGGGCACCATCCTCTTGAGGACCTCACGGCTCATGATGACGCCCGGGCCCCCCATGCAGAAGTTCTCCCCGGGCTCCAGAGCCAGTTTCCCCAGCTCGTCCCGGGCCCCCATCCCCGTCTGGCCCAGGAAGATGGCCTCGCTGCTGTTCAGGCTCCTCAGGAAGCTCTCCAGCTTCTCGCTCTTGATGTACACGTCGTCGTCGGCCCTCATGAACCACTCATACCTGTCCAGGTAGTGGTCGTGCATGTACTTCAGCATCATGAAGGACTTCTTCTGGGGCGGGTAGGAGTCGTCCACGTTCCTCAGCGCTACGATGGGGATGGGAATGGAGGTGTCGGAGCCCTCGCTAGAGAAGAACTCTACCCGGCCAGGAATGGTCTGCGCCCAGGTCCTGCAGACAGACAGACAGACAGACAGACAGACACAGAGACAGGTGTGTTTCAGGAATGTTTACTTCTGGTAAACCTCAGCTGATGGGAAATCATCGAGACGAGCAGCAGCTTCGACCCAACCTGGTTCAGCACAAGTGTAAACATGAAGTGATGAAGATGAGAAACAGCTGCAGGCAGAGTTCAGGTTACCAGAAGCATGACTCAGCGCTTATCAGATTTAATAAAGCTGTGTGGAACGTCTGCACGCCACGGTTCCCAGGAGATGAAACTAGGGCTGTGCGATATACTGATATATTGCGATATGATATTCATACATATCGTAATATCACAGCATTAGTAGTGACAATTCTTTTGCTTTATTTTTTTCGTGATGACCCGGCTGCACCTCGACTGATTAAGAAGGGGTCACCTGGGTATTTGATAAGGGTGTAAAAAAAAATATCAATATACTGAAATATCACAATATTTTCATATGCTGACACAATATCTATATAAAAAAGCAGTATCGATCTATTTTACTAATGAAATCTCGCGAAATATCATTTTGTCACAAAATCTCATGAGATTTTAAGAAATGTCCCAAGATTACAGAATGACGAAATCTTGCGAAATCTCATGAGATTTTGTGACAAAATGATATTTCGTGAGATTTCATTAGTAAAATAGATTGATACCGCATTTTTAAATATAGATATGGTATCGGCATATGAAAATATTGCAATATATTTTAGTGTATCAATATTTTTCCCACCCCTATTATTCAAATTGTCTGGAAGACGATCCTCCCCAAGACTTTTACAAAGAAATCACAAAAACCAGCAACTATCTTTACTTTGCTTTAACAAATATTTCTAACTAGTGTTTGTCAGTTCCATCACTGCATTGCAGCGATATCTTTATGCTAAACATGTTTCAATACTAAAAAACAGCTGTTTGATGAGATGAAACTTTCAGTCAAATTAGGGTAAAAATACCAGGATATATCATATATCGTCATCTAAAATAAATATATGGTGATATGATATGTGGTCCATATTGCCCAGCCCTAGGTGAAACCACACCTGCAGTTACCGGTGGACCGTGGAGTCCTCCAGATCACACCGGACTCTAGTGCGGGAAATACAGAACTAGGACAGGGACCAAGGTTCAGAACTTTCTAAACTTTCAGCTTCACAAGCAGGTGAAGCAGGAAGTTCATCTACCGACCAAATCTCCATCTGCAGGTCAGAGAGACCCGTTTTACACTCCTGCCTAAGAACCAGATTCCTCTAGTCCCCAGTCAACCACCGACTGGAGGCTGGCTCCTGTGCCCGGACCATCTAACCCGGGCCAGCTCAGTCCATCTGACCCCGACCAGCTCGGTCCATCTGACCTGGACCAGCTCCAAGCTTCTGACCCCATCTGACCCGGACCAGCTCGGTCCATCTGACCCAGGCCCGCTCCGAAAGTCTGCCCTGGGTCAGCTCCGACAGTCTGACCCCATCTTACCCGGGCCAACTCGGTCTGTCTGACCTGGGCCAGCTCTGACAGTCTGATCTGGGCCACCTCAGACGTCTGACCTAATCTGACCCGGGCCAGCTCAGTCCATCTGACCCGGACCAGCTCCAAGCTTCTGACCCCATCTGACCCGGACCAGCTCGGTCCATCTGACCCGGACCAGCTCCAAGCTTCTGACCCCATCTGACCCAGGCCCGCTCCGAAAGTCTGCCCTGGGTCAGCTCCGACAGTCTGACCCCATCTTACCCGGGCCAACTCGGTCCGTCTGACCTGGGCCAGCTCTGACAGTCTGACCCCATCTTACCCGGGCCAACTCGGTCCGTCTGACCTGGGTCAGCTCCGACAGTCTGACCCCATCTTACCCGGGCCAACTCGGTCTGTCTGACCTGGGCCAGCTCTGACAGTCTGATCTGGGCCACCTCAGACGTCTGACCTAATCTGACCCGGGCCAGCTCAGTCCATCTGACCCGGACCAGCTCCAAGCTTCTGACCCCATCTGACCCGGACCAGCTCGGTCCATCTGACCCGGACCAGCTCCAAGCTTCTGACCCCATCTGACCCAGGCCCGCTCCGAAAGTCTGCCCTGGGTCAGCTCCGACAGTCTGACCCCATCTTACCCGGGCCAACTCGGTCCGTCTGACCTGGGCCAGCTCTGACAGTCTGATCCGGGCCAGCTCGGACCGTCTGACCCAATCTGACCCGGACCAGCTCCAAGCTTCTGACCCCATCTGACCCAGGCCCGCTCCGAAAGTCTGCACTCGGCCAGCTCAGACCGTCTGACCTAATCTGACCCGGGCCGGCTCAAGTCCATCTGACCCCGTCTGACCCGGGCCAGCTCAGGTCCATCTGACCCCGTCTGACCCAGGCCAGCTACAACTGTCTGACACCATCTGACCCGGACCAGCTCAGACCGTCTGACCCGGCCAGCTCGGACCATCTGACCCCGTCTGACCCGGGCCAGCTCGGACATCTGACCCCATCTGACCTGGGCCAGCTCAGGCGTGGCGGCGTGGCCCCCACATGATAAATAATAACCTTTAAAAATTAGAAGATAACTTACGGTTCCAGCTGAGCTTTAAGTCGTCCTCAGTAATCAACAGTGCAGACTTGGACTTTTATTCCGTTTGCATTCAGACAAACTCTTTTACCTCGGAGCTGTGGCGGACTTGTCTGCAACGAAGCCGCGCGTTTATAAAGACATCTCTGATTAAATAGCAGATGGACTTTACGGCATATTCTGCCATGAAAGTGTGAAAGCGGCTACAGACAGCTTTCATTTATTTACCGTGTTCTTAAAGGCCTCCTTCCACTGAAAACCCGTTTAACTTGCTCCTTCTGAAATACGGAGGCTTTCCCCTTGTTTACTTACACATGCTGACTTGCTAGCGTTGCGTTCCCCCCAGTCGGCTGTGCTTTCTCATCACAGAAACAATACGAAGAAAAGAGCGAATCGGGAACAGCCTCGCACTTCTACGTAACATTACAAATAGCGTATCCCACGTGGGGTTTCTATCTGTCCATTGGAAGGCAGGTAACCCTCCACTACACACTAGAAGTAAAGACAGCACGACTGTAGCTTCGGAGTTGAGAAGCTAATTAGCTAACTGTTTGTTAGCATGGCGGAACAAACTTGTTTGTCGGCTCTATTTCCTGTCTGTAACAAAATAAGAGCGGAGGGCGGAGCTTCCTTCATACACTGATGGGAGGCAGCCAATCAGACGGAAATTCATGAGAAGGACCCGGAAAAGCTGCCGTTGGACCACAAGCCTCTCTTCTAGTATACAAATACAGCTGGATACAAAGATACCAGAAGGTTTTTTTAAACAGAAACGATGCAGAATGCATTCAATAATAATGGAGAACACAGAAATATTAATGACATCACCATGGAAGTACAACTGTAAGCTGTTCGTTGTTTGCTTAACAAGCACTGTGGTCATGTAAAACATGCCGGTTGCTGTTTATGCTGAAATATGATTCACGCTTCTGCTTGTTGAACAACCGCTACTTATTGCCTCCTCCAAGGAGATTTTGATGGTTGAGTTTCAACTCGTGAAGGTTGTATTGCACTAACTGACGTCGCTGCACTCGTTATGTTCTCCACCTGGACCCCTGCCCTCCCCTGTATGCTGCCTGCACACACCCCTTCCACCTCTCCCCCGCTCTCTCTGTGTGAAGAGCAGCCCCGCCCCTCAGTGATCAGAGAGCAGCACAGGGAAGAAGCACTTAATGGCGCTGTGGAAAAAACTGCAGCCATCGGCCACTATCGGAGCCAAGTTCAGCCGATACCGATAGTTTGTAAAACATCCGATTAATCGGGCAAACCAATTAATCGGTCGACCTCTAAGTGAAGCCCCTTAAAGACCAACAATGTAGCTCTTCCACCGTAAAAATCTGCATCTCTGACGCGTTCTGGTGCCACACCAACATTCATGACGCGCATTTCTCCAGCCGTCACTGCCCAGCGGCGTCCTGAGGCTGAGAAACCGCACAATGCAACTGTTCCATCCGGGACGCAGCAGTCACGTTGCAGCTGACGACTGGGTGCAGCAACGCGTCACGTTCTAGCAACTGGACTTGAACCAGACATGGACACAGCCGGTGTTTGAACACATCACGGAGGATTGAGCAAAGAAACGCAAGGAAACATTACGGAGGAAGAGAGGAAAAGAGGAAGAGGAAGATGATGCTGATGATGCAGTACAGGTAGGATGAAGATGATGATGATGATGATGCAGTACAGGTAGGATGAAGATGATGATGATGATGATGCAGTACAGGTAGGATGAAGATGAAGATGATGCTGATGATGCAGTACAGGTAGGATGAAGATGATGCTGATGATGCAGTACAGGTAGGATGAAGATGATGATGATGCAGTACAGGTAGGATGATGATGATGATGATGCAGTACACAGTGCTTTCCACCAGCGCCGGCTGCCAGCTATATAGCCGAGTACTCCACTAAGTCCAGCCGGCTTCTGGTCGGGATTCCACGCAACGGCGCGTGACGTTTCCGCGCTCTGTGGCGCATGCAGCCAAAATGCAGCTTCCTCATTCAGGCTTCTCCAACGTAGTTTCCCTCGTAGCTGCTTCGGTGAGTTTTTCAAAATCATGTGGGAAGGAGCCGCAGCGCAGAGAAGCCAGTTTATGGTGATCATGTGTAGGGATGGGAATCGAGAACCGGTTCTTTACAAGAACCGGTTCTCTGTTGTTCGATTCCATGGAATCGTTCATCTGCCTGCCTATCGATTCCTCTTATCCATTCCGTAAATGTCGGACGCATTTGCGTGCTGACGTCACGTACGTGTCTCCAACATGGCGTCACGGCGAACGTGCTCCAAAGTTTGGTTAAATTTCATGAAAATAATACGATATAAGCGCGAGTTACACGTTGATGACATCAGAGGGAGGAAACACCTTCAACTTTTGGCCACACAGCAGTTAGTCTGTCGGAATATAAAGCCTTTTGTACATTGCTAAGCAACCGTGGTGGCGCTTGTGGGAGGGGGCTCAGCTCAGCACGCCTTCTGTCTGCAACGTCGCAGGTAACGTAAAACTCCCGTCCACTGTAATAATGTTAGAGGTTATTCATAAAATATTGCGCTGTGTCTTAACCTTTAGTCTTTAGTTCATCTGGAACATGTTTAAAGGAAAGCAGCAGCATCTTCTGTGTCAGGTGTGTACTGCTGTGTACTAGGGATGGGCGATAATTTATCGTGTGCGATATATCGCCAAAGAAATTCCCCACAATAACAATTTGAATTTATCGTTTTTATTGTGAGATGACAATTTATCAGGTTGTATTTCCAGTTGCACTACTTTGGTCTCTTTAATAAGCCAAGTTAGTTTTGCTGTTTGCATCGTTTGAATAAATGTGGCATTTGGTCTCTCATATTTCAGACTTGTTTGATTGGTGTCACTACAGTTTTGCAATACAGGTGCACTACTTGAACTTAATTGATATAGTTTAGTGGCTTCTAGTATTTTGTAGACAGAATTTAGTGACAGATTTATAATACAAAATATTTTGCTGATAGTTTTTATCGCCACTTATCGTTACCGTGATAAATAAGAGAAATTATCGTGATACATTTTTTAGTCCATATCTGTGTACTACTATGTACTGCTCTGTAAATTATAACAAAATATCTGACAAATGAAACGAAACACACACACAAACATATTCATACATATTTACACACACATAATAATAATTTAATTCAACATGTTAATTCAGCGTTTCTCTTGAGACAAAAATAATAGTTTTCAGTCCGCTCTTTGCGTAGTGTAACGTACTAAACTACATAGACCATGATCCTTTGCTGCCAGTGCGCTCTTTTGAGCCAATGGGAGCACACGTAGCCCCCACGCACAGGAAAAACAAGGTGAAAGGCGGTCACAGTGTTGCCAGGTGTACGATAATTATCGTATTTGTACGATAATTTGGCCCCTGTACGATGTACGATCAATAATCCTAAAAAAGGGCAAATGTACGATAATTTGACCATTTCATATTAATGTGAGCAAAACTGTCGGCTGGCGAATTGTTTTGTGAACCCTAAAGGCATCAGTTCCCATGTGACATGTTACCAGCCAATCATGCTTTGTTGAGCGTGAGATGCGAGTGACATTCATGTGTTGATTGGCTGAATGGTAGCTGCACCCGCCCCAGGAGACGCTCAGACAGGAAGGCGAGGGAGATTCAAAACCAAAACAATACGAAGGAAGAGGAGGACATATTAGTATAAATAATAAATTGGCAGAAGCTGGATTTACTGATGGAGTGCGAGAAACGTGGCCACCATCTTGGACCAGTCACAGCTCAGTTAATAACTACTGTGGACGAGCGATGCCAGAGCTGCGCAGCATCTTCTGCTGTGATCGGCGGAGCATCAAAAGCAGCAAACTGGACGTTACTTTTCACAAGTAAGACTGAGTATCAATATAAGTTGTGTTTAGTGGTTAAAATATTTAACGGCCTGTAATAATCTGTCTACCTGACATCATGCCAAGCGAGTCAGGCTCACTCACATTTGATGGTTGCTATTAAAGTTATGTCATGAAAGTGAATATGAAACTTCATAAACCTACATAGATATCATCTGTGGAGATTACAGCTGATATTATGACGCAGTTAACCCATTCCGTACTGACGCAGCAAAGTCACGGGTGCCTGTGAGCGCTTTTAAACACTAGAGTGACAATATTTCACGCATCAGTGGAGTTGTTATTTTACTTATGACGGGTGTACGATAATTTCCCTCAAAATACGATAATTTTGAGTCTCTGGTACGATAATTCTATATTTCCCACCTGGCAACACTGGGCGGTCAGGTGAATACAGCATGGACATACACGAGGATGAAACAGCTGTTATTCTCCACGAGAAGCAGAACTTTGTTCCTGTTCTGGAGGCCGCAGAGACAAGAAAGTTTGTCTTGGTTCGGTTATTCCTCCGTGAGAAGCTTCAGCCGTGTTGACTTGGTGAGTTTATATTTAATGATGAACTTGGTCCGGGGGGGGCTGTGCATGCGGTGATGTCCGTGTATTAAACGCCGCGCGTGCTGTACACATTTTCGTATTTTTTCACCACCTCGATCAGCTGTTCATTAAAACTCTCCGTTTAACTGCAGCAGCGGATGCAGAAGAGCATCTGATCAGCTGATTGTGACGTCACGGTGCTACTGTAGGTATTAGGACTTTTCCTGCTGCAACACACCTGACTTCAATCAATGAGTAATTAGCAGACTTGTGCAGCCAAGCTCTGGACATCAGGGGGTGTGTTGAAGCAGGGAAGCCCTGAAGACCAGCAGGATGCCGCCCTCGAGGACCGGAGTTGCCCCCCCCCCTGGTGTAGAAGTTCAGACATATGACTGACCACTGACAGACAGGCGGACTTACTTATTTTAAATTTACTGACGAATAAAGACGAGGCCGTTTCTTTGTGCCTGGGTCTTTTTTTTACTTAGTAAATCGGCTGTTTTATTGCCTGGTTGAGTTTATTTAATCTAGTACCTGAGCTGTTTTCTCAATAAATATGTTGGATTTTTACTTGAATTTCAGCTTCAGCAAATGTTTTTCAGGCAGGTCAAAATGTCACAAGCTTGAATTTGACGATAACTATTGTAACAATGACTCGTCAAAGCATTTTATACCATCATTATTGTTATCGTGAGCCTCCCCACAATATCGAGATAAATATCGTATCGTGAGGTTCATATCGAGATAATATCGTACCGTGAGATGTGGATATCGTTACATCTCTAATGCTGACTGGGATTAAAGGTTCTGATGCTGACTGGGATTAAAGGTTCTGATGGTGACTGGGATTAGAGGTTCTGATGGTGACTGGGATTAAAGGTTCTGATGCTGACTGGGATTAAAGGTTCTGATGGTGACTGGGATTAGAGGTTCTGATGGTGACTGGGATTAAAGGTTCTGATGGTGACTGGGATTAAAGGTTCTGATGCTGACTGGGATTAGAGGTTCTGATGCTGACTGGGATTAAAGGTTCTGATGGTGACTGGGATTAGAGGTTCTGATGGTGACTGGGATTAAAGCTTCTGATGGTGACTGGGATTAAAGCTTCTGATGGTGACTGGGATTAAAGCTTCTGATGGTGACTGGGATTAAAGCTTCTGATGGTGACTGGGATTAAAGGTTCTGATGCTGACTGGGATTAAAGCTTCTGATGGTGACTGGGATTAAAGGTTCTGATGCTGACTGGGATTAAAGGTTCTGATGCTGACTGGGATTAAAGCTTCTGATGGTGACTGGGATTAAAGCTTCTGATGGTGACTGGGATTAAAGCTTCTGATGCTGACTGGGATTAAAGCTTCTGATGGTGACTGGGATTAAAGCTTCTGATGGTGACTGGGATTAAAGGTTCTGATGCTGACTGGGATTAAAGGTTCTGATGGTGACTGGGATTAAAGGTTCTGATGCTGACTGGGATTAAAGGTTCTGATGGTGACTGGGATTAGAGGTTCTGATGGTGACTGGGATTAGAGGTTCTGATGGTGACTGGGATTAGAGGTTCTGATGGTGACTGGGATTAGAGGTTCTGATGGTGACTGGGATTAAAGGTTCTGATGGTGACTGGGATTAAAGGTTCTGATGCTGACTGGAATTAAAGGTTCTGATGGTGACTGGGATTAAAGGTTCTGATGCTGACTGGGATTAAAGGTTCTGATGGTGACTGGGATTAAAGGTTCTAGATGCTGACTGGAATTAAAGGTTCTGATAGTGACTGGGATTAGAGGTTCTAGATGCTGACTGGGATTAAAGCTTCTGATGGTGACTGGGATTAAAGGTTCTGATGCTGACTGGGATTAAAGGTTCTGATGGTGACTGGGATTAAAGGTTCTGATGGTGACTGGGATTAAAGGTTCTGATGCTGACTGGGATTAAAGGTTCTAGATGCTGACTGGGATTAAAGGTTCTGATGGTGACTGGGATTAAAGGTTCTGATGGTGACTGGGATTAAAGGTTCTAGATGCTGACTGGGATTAAAGGTTCTGATGGTGACTGGGATTAAAGCTTCTGATGGTGACTGGGATTAAAGGTTCTGGTGCTGACTGGAATTAAAGGTTCTGATGGTGACTGGGATTAAAGGTTCTGATGGTGACTGGGATTAGAGGTTCTGATGGTGACTGGGATTAAAGCTTCTGATGGTGACTGGGATTAAAGCTTCTGATGCTGACTGGGATTAAAGGTTCTGATGGTGACTGGGATTAAAGGTTCTGATGGTGACTGGAATTAAAGGTTCTGATGGTGACTGGGATTAAAGGTTCTGATGGTGACTGGGATTAAAGGTTCTGATGGTGACTGGGATTAAAGGTTCTGATGGTGACTGGGATTAAAGCTTCTGATGCTGACTGGGATTAAAGGTTCTGATGGTGACTGGGATTAGAGGTTCTGATGGTGACTGGGATTAGAGGTTCTGATGGTGACTGGGATTAGAGGTTCTGATGGTGACTGGGATTAAAGGTTCTGATGGTGACTGGGATTAAAGATTCTAGATGCTGACTGGGATTAAAGGTTCAGATGCTGACTGGAATTAAAGGTTCTGATGGTGACTGGGATTAGAGGTTCTGATGGTGACTGGGATTAAAGGTTCCGCTCTTCTCTCGTTACTCTCCATGTAGAAACATCTGACACTGCGGTCCTACTGCTTCTCCCTGGGGTGTCCCTGCTTGGAGTTGTCCTGCTGGTGGACACTCTTTGCTGTCCTCTACACCCCCATCAGGAGGATTGTCCTCCCCCTGGTCCTGATGGGGTTTTCCTCTCTGCTGTCTCCTTATGCAGACTGGGATTAAAGGTTCTGATGCAGACCGGGATGGAGGACTGAATCAAACAGATCTGGAGCGATCCACTGGTTTCCATAATTCGGTCATTGTTTTATGAGCAGTTATCTTCACTAGACTTCAGTCTTAAACACGTGGAGTCTTTCTTGACATAATTATTCTAATAATGAAATAAGAGAACATAACTAATGTAACTAGTTACTGAGTAGTTGGAAAGGGTCAGAAATGGGAAAGGGAAGATTTTTCTGAAAATCAAAGTCCACGAGAAGATAGGCATTTAATAATCTATGGTTTCTGAAGAAGATAGTTTTAAGATGAAAGCATTTTAAACCAGTTTATGACGTACAGGCAGCCAGTGGGCTAACTGGGAGAGCAGCGGGCCTGTGGGACGTCCTTCCTCATCTAACGGAGGGGCAAACATGAACGTGTCTCCCCGGAGGGCGGCTAGCCGTACGGGAAGAGCATGCCATACCTGTGTGCTGCCACGGCCCGGTTGTTCAGGTACTTCTGGGCGGTCATGACACCGACGAACAGGAAGCTGTTGGAGCCGGAGCCCGGCTGCTCGGTGGCCGGTGAGCCGCTGTCCTGCGCTGCCCACAGCGCTCCGCCGTGATCCTTCCTGAGCCCCGCGTTCACGCCGCAGGCAGCGGGGTTGGCTTTCCGCTTCTGCCCCGCTTTCTTCAGCTCGCTGGCTTTGGGCAGGATGAGCCTGGAAGCCAGGGTGAACCCGACAACCAGTCCCAGGAGAACACTGAACCATGCTCTCCGACTTCGACCTGCCATTCCCCAAAACTTCGCCAGCCACCCGCTCAGACTGTCCAAAACAGCGTATGCGGACGGATTTAAGCAGTTAAGATGTCTGAAACAAAACTAACCGGCTTCTTTAAGTTCCAATACTTAAATAAAATAAATAAAAACGAAAATAAAAAAGGAAGGGGGGCTCACGGTCTCTGCCTCCGACTAGAAAAGCCCTTTTCTTCCTCCAGATGCCTACGTAGCATCGCAGCAGTCTCCTTGAAAGCGCCACCTGAACCGTCCTCCGTCGCGGCTGCCGCGGATCATCGACCCGCCGCCGGCACCGACCTGCGGGGAAACTAACGCCGAGCGCCGAACCGAGCTGTGTTCACCTCAGCCTTCAGCTGCGGATCCCGTGTCGCCATTCTCTCACGGCGGCAGGAATGTCTGACGATCGCAACCGCTGATGTCGAACGGTTTAACGGTATTTTGACCCAACAGAGTTTCCGTAGAATCGCTTTGTCCCAGCAACGCTGCCTTCAGGTACCATCGGAAACCTAGTGGCGAGCTGAACGCTAGCCGTCTAGAAAAGCACTCTAACGGGAGCAATGTGCTAGGGACAACTTTAAAACACGCCCATTAATTTAATGCTGATGGACTTGTTTAATGTCACATTCTTTGTTAGCTCTCTACCAGAAAATTGTAAAAAATAAAATAAATTAAATTAAAATAAATAGAAAAAAAAAAACACTGAAATGCATAATGGCCGCAAAGGCAGCGTTACAAGTCTGCTGCGTGGCTCCCCCTAGTGGTGATGTCCTCACTGTCCCATATCCTAAAACCCTCCACTCCCATCATATTTGACCGGAGCTCTGCCATGAATCTGGCGCTTAGGAAAAACTAAATAACTCATGAAGTACCTGGAAAACACTGACTGCAGCTCCAACTGATGAAGTTACTTCTGCTAAAATGAGGCTGTTATCAGTAGCTAGAGGAAGGAGGGCTTCATGAGAGGACTACACTGGCATGGCTCACAGGAGTACGTTAGGTTAATTGATCACTCTAAATTGTCCCTCGGTATGAATGTGAGCGTGCATAGTTGTCTGTCTCTCTGTGTTGGTCCTGCGACAGAATGGCGACCTGTCCAGGTGTACCTGCCTCTCGCCTGATAATAGCTGGGATAGACTCCAGCAACCCCCGCAACCCTGAACTGGATAAGCAGTACAGAAAAAGAATGAATGAATGTATATGTACATATTACTAATAATATGTATAATACTATGTAATTGTATAATACTTTAATATTTTAACCTCTATCCAGGCTAGACTGCACTAACAACCTTAAAGTCAGTTCTGCTGGATGATGTGTTCATGAACTCTCTTTCTGAAAGCCCTTGTGTGAACATTTCAGTAGATACACATTAAAACAATATTTATTTGCAATTATCCTACTCTGTTAAACGACCCTGAAGTAAACAGGCTGCATCAGTTGGAATCAAAGAGATGCTCCCTGTCACTGTCACAGGGCTGCTGACGGTGTGGCTGCACTGAGGAGAGAGGATGTGGATGGTGGCAGGCCCGTGCAGAGACGTCTGGAGGGGCAGGTGCTCAAAGTTACAAAGGGGCACATGAGCACAAATGTGAAACATCAAACAGAATCTGACCTCATACTGTAATGTGACCGGTTGAATTGCAGCAACTCATGTTCATCAAGAATGGAACATGGAACAGCAACATCCACATCTTTGTCCAAACCTCCCATTTTTGTTAGGAGGCAGTGCAAAGCAGACGTAGTCCATGTTTTACCTGATGGAGACGTTGTGGAGGTGGTTTGTGAGGAAGCTGTGGTGGTTCTACTGAGCAAACTGTTATTTAAAAAAACAAGAACTACTGACAACTTCACATTTTTATTAATCAAAATGATCAACAGTTTAATCTGAATGCATCATTGCTTAAATTTACACCATGTTTTCAAATATAAAGTCTTCTTCTATGGTGGCAGACCGCAATAAACATCGGGGAAAATAAAGGAAACACACTGGCAGTGAAGTTCATCAGCCGAACCTGCTGGTTAAGTCCATTTCCAGGCCCGGCTTCATGATAAGCTTTTATCCGTACACCTCCACCCACACACAGAATCACACCATCCTAACACCACGGAACGGCTCCGAGAGTCAAGCAGGCGGGAAATAAAACGAGGGAACCAGTAGAAGTTATGAAGTAACATGTGGACGCATAGAACATCTTACAGACAAGAGCAGAGGTGAGGACACTCGTCATTCATCCCTTCATGTCGTTCCCACAGACATCCGGATGTTCGGGTTTACTAAATGACTGAAATGACCTCCAGCAGAGACTCAGACGGACCAGCTGGGACACTTTCTACTCACTCACGTCTTCTTTAGTACCGGTGGACCATGTGGATCTGCTGGTACTTCATCCGTCTATGATGGTTTTCTCCAGTGAGGAGTCTTTGCTCCGAGTCCTGCGGGATGTTTTACTTCACTCTGATGTTAAATGATCATTTTTCACCATTTTATTACGGATGTCCTGTCCAGAGGAGCGTCCTCGCGCGGCCAGAAACAGAAAAGAACGTGGGGGGTTGGTGTCAGCTTGCTTCAGTCAGCCAGTGTGCACGTCAGACTGGAAGAGGTCCATGGTCACAGAGACCAGCGCCTCCGGCTTCATTTAACCTCATCCACCGGACGACGGCCCTCTCCTGCCCGGCCTCCAGGAGCAGGAGCCTCCACCCCCCTGTCCCGTCAGAGGGTTGTAGTCTGGAACACAGGACAGAAAACAGGGTGATGCAGAGGACTGATGCAGGTCCGGGAGCAACGCTCGACACGCCGACGGCTGATGATGTCATTCGCTACCATCATAAACAGCCTCAGTGTTACATAGACTATTATTATAAGTAGGGATGGGCACAATTAATCGATGATCGATAATTGATCATTAAGAATTTTTTCTATCATGTAACTTTTTCCGATCCTGCGACGGTGTAATAAAACAGAGTTCATTCATGTAATGCTTATTACATTCAGCTTTGTAATAAATGTCCCTCATAATAAATAAAACCTCCTACCAGCGGGGGGCGATGTAGCCTAAAGACAGCAGGGAAAGCCGCCTGTGAGCTGCCGTCTCCCCGTCACAGCAGCTGAGAGAAGGCTCGTCTAAACATGACGCAAGCACGTGAAGTCTGGTGTGGGACCGTTTTACATTAGAAAATGACTCCTCACGTTGTAAATACTGCGACACGTTTTAAAAAACAACTCAACAACTCCCATGATGCACCATTTAAAAAACGCTCATCCCACCTAGCTTAAAGGGAAAGAATCCTCTGTTGAACTCATCGCCGTCTCAGTCTGAAGCCGGAGCAGCTGTGATGCAAAGCGGGCAGAGAAATTACAGAGGGAATCTGTGAAATGATTTTAGTGGACATGTTGCCCCGAAGTGTCGTCGATGGGAAAGGTTTCCCACATCTGGCAAATCTGATGGAACCAGTCTGTCAGCCTCCTTCCACCAGGATCACTGAAACACCAGAAGCAAAGCAGCTGCTTTGGCTAACTTGTTTAGCAGCTACCGCTTTAAAGGAATAGTCCTCCCACAGAATGATAACTTTATTTTCCACTTAATGCAGCCGGAGATCAGGACGACTTCTCGTTCCCCCCAATGCAGTTCACCAGGGTCCGAGCTAAAAAGGTCCATAAAAGTCCACAAAAAATTGTCAGTATTCCTCCATACTGCTCGTCCAATGTTGTCCAAGTGTCCTGAGTGGGCAGTGTCCAGAATTTACTTGAAACTACACCATTTAGTATATTTTTAGAGTCTTAACAATACTACATAGCATGCCCAGCAAGCACGCCGATGCATGTTCACAAAACTACGGAAGCCACGGCAGACGAGATCACGCGTTCTCTTTTTTCTTTCTTTCTTTCTTTTAGATCAATATCCACCCCCTCCTGTGTTTGTCCCGGTTTGTCTAGAGCTCCCGCGCTCTTACTATAATGTAAACAGTGAATTTCTTCTTCTACGCTTGCATTATCGGCAGAGTGGGCTCTGAACGCCGAGGCTTCCGTAGTTTGTGACGGCGCATGTGCATGCATCATGGAAGTAAACAATACTCCTTTTTAGGCTCTAAAAATATACTAAATGACGTAGTTTCCAGTAAATTCTGGACGCTACCCACTCAGGACACTTGGATTACATTGGACGAGCAGTTTGGAGGAATATTGACCATTTTTTTGGACTTTCATGGACCTTTTTGGCTCGGACCCTGGCAAACTCCATTGGGGGGAACGAGAAGTCGTCCTGATCTCCGGCTGCATTTGACATATTAAAAAAGTGCTCCAGAGTCTTGCTCACCATCAGGGTAAGTGGAACATAAAGTTACATCATTCTGAGGGTGAACTATTCCTTTAACAGCAGAGAGTTACCTCACCATCACGTACCACCACTGCTGACCTCACCGAGAAGATGATCTGTAGAGGCCGTAGAGCAGTGGGGGGGGGAAATAAATACGTATTTGAGGAAAAAAAAAGTCTGCCTGGTATGTGGAATCATTTTTAAACATGCATTTCTTAATAAATCAATAATTGATCGTTAATTCTTCCAATGATGGATCAAAAAGCTGTTAGCTAATGCCCATCCCTAATTACACAGAAAGGAAAAACGGATCCGCACAAACTGGATGTGGCTCCCAGTGATATTTATTTGCAGAATGCAGAGCAGAGGAACGTTTCCGGCGTCTGCTCTTCAGACTCAGATCAGTCTCTAAGTGCCCTGCCTACATCGTTTTTTTTTATCACATGACTAAGTCATGTGATCATGACAAGAGTATGTCATCAAGTCAATAAGATGTTTTTAAATGTATATACAGGGATAAATTCATACATGGATCTAATAGGTGGCAAAAATATGTATGTCCTCCTTTAAAAAGGGAAGCATATTGAATATCCACTTTGGATACTTTCGCACCAAAAGGCTTAAATGAAGTCTTTGATTTAAGACTTTTCTGTGATCTGAGATTGTGATTTTGGATATACATGTGATGGTTATGCGAGTCATCTACTGTCCATTTATTTCTTGCTTTGCTGTGGATTCTCCAGTTAGGTTTGCAGACTTTGATCTATGCTCCTAGATTTCCATAATACACCTGTTATAGACATTCACAATTTCTCAGCTTTTATTACATTTCAGTATCATGTTAGAAATGTAAGGTATGAAGATCTTCATTGCTGTATATATTTAGTATTCACTTATGTGTGATATATATATGTGTGCATGTATGTGCATACATGTATGTACATATGTGTACATGTATATGTGTGTGAGTGTTTATATGTATACATGCATACATGTGGAGAATATTTTTTTTTAAACAGTATTTTTGTATGTAAATATTTTTGTCACCTATTAGATCCATGTATGAATTTATCCCTGTATATACATTTGAAAACATCTTATTGTCTTGATGACATACTCTTGTCATGATCACATGACTTAGTCGTGATAAAAAAAAAAAAACGATTTAGGCAGGGCACTTAGAGACTGATCTGAGTGTGAAGAAGAGCCGGAAACGTTCCTCTACTCTGCATTCTGCAAATAAATATCAGTGGCAGCCACATCCAGTTTGTTCTGATCCGTTTTTCCTTTCTATGAGTTTCCGTGCAGTCCAGCAGCTGTTTGACATTTCTGCAGGATGTGCGGGATTTTTCTGTTTCATCACTAATTATACGACATTAGAACGCAGGTCAGGATCATCAGTCCCGTCCCCGGTCCCGCTCAGAGACAGTCCCGTCCCCGGTCCCGCTCAGAGACAGTCCCGTCCCCGGTTCCCCTCAGAGACAGTCCCGTCCCCGGTCCCGCTCAGAGACAGTCCCGTCCCCGGTTCCGCTCAGAGACAGTCCCGTCCCCGGTCCCGCTCAGAGACAGTCCCGTCCCCGGTCCCGCTCAGAGACAGTCCCGTCCCCGGTCCCGCTCAGAGACAGTCTTGTTGCTCGTGTGAGACAGATGGGATCCAGACTTACCAGCACTGCGAAGCGGCTTCTTGTCGGTCTTTGGTTTCAGTACAGTAGAAGACTGGTCAGCCTCTTCAGGGTTCTGTAAGGACGACATGTTAATCAGATACCATGGTAGCATGATGATGATGATGATGATGATGATGATGCAGAGCACCAACCCACATGCTAGTTAAACCAGCTCTAAACCAGTCCTGCACACATCTGTACGGTTAGTCTTCAAGTTTCAGACAGAATACTGGATCCATCCCTCCTCCAGATCACGCCGTCATTTATCCCATCTTCATCATAAAGATATCATCATCACGACTACGTTGCTAAGAGACCTCTATTTAGACCTGGACATGATGATGAAGACACTTCCTGTCACACTTTCCATGAAGAAGAACAAAGAAAGAAGAGCTTTCTGATGCAGCAGAGCTGGAGGTGGTTTGTGAGGACAGAAGTTAAATAGCAGCAGAAATAAGTGCAGACGAGGAAACACGAAAACATGGAAACTAGGGAACAAGGAAACACGGAAAAATGGAAACACGAAAAAATGGAAACACGAAAACACGGAAACACGGAAACAAGGAAACTAGGAAACACGGAAAAATGGAAACACGAAAACATGGAAACACGAAAACACGGAAACTAGGAAACTAGGAAACAAGGAAAAAATGGAAAAATTGGAAACACGAAAACATGAAAACAAGGAAACTAGGAAACTAGGAAACAAGGAAACACGAAAACACGAAAACACGAAAACTAGGAAACTAGGAAACTAGGAAACTAGGAAACACGGAAACACGGAAACACGGAAACACGGAAACACAGAAACACAGAAACACAGAAACACGGAAACATGGAAACGCGAAAACACGGAAACAAGGAAACACGGAAAAATGGAAAAATGGAAACACGAAAACACGGAAACACGGAAACAAGGAAACTAGGAAACACGGAAACACGGAAACACGGAAACGCGAAAACACGGAAACAAGGAAACACGGAAAAATGGAAACATGGAA
This sequence comes from Atherinomorus stipes, assembly GCA_023101725.1. NCBI lineage: Eukaryota > Metazoa > Chordata > Actinopteri > Atheriniformes > Atherinidae > Atherinomorus > Atherinomorus stipes. The sequence goes on along the minus strand of JALJCO010012265.1, from coordinate 169,117 downwards.
ACACGGAAACAAGGAAACATGGAAACACGGAAACACAGAAACACTAAAACACGGAAACACGAAAACACGGAAACAAGGAAACAAGGAAACAAGGAAACACGGAAACACGGAAAAATGGAAACACGAAAACAAGGAAACTAGGAAACACGGAAACACGGAAAAATGGAAACACGAAAACAAGGAAACTAGGAAACACGGAAACACGAAAACAAGGAAACTAGGAAACACGGAAACAAGGAAACTAGTAAACTAGGAAACACGGAAAAATGGAAAAAATGGAAACACGAAAACACGGAAACACGGAAAAATTGAAACAAGGAAACACGGAAAAAATGGAAACAAGGAAACACGGAAACACAGAAACAATGGAAACATGGAAACACGGAAACAGTTTCTGTTGCGTTTGTTTCACTGCCTGAAAGCAGAGATGGAGAGATGAAATGCAGATGAGGAAAGATTCACTGTTGATCTGCTGCTGTTTCTACAAAGTTCTGGTAGGAATAAGTTCTGCTTCTATATCTACTGATATGCTGAGTACTACTAACGTTTATTATACCAGGATTAAAACTTATTCAGATTAAAAACCTCTTTTTTAAGAGTGACCTGGCCAAGACAGCAGCATACTGGGCTGACTGGGATTAAAGCTTCTGGATGCTGACTGGGATTAAAGCTTCTGGATGCTGACTGGGATTAAAGCTTTTGGATGCTGACTGGGATTAAAGCTTTTGGATGCCGACTTGGATTAACGCTTCTGGATGCTGACTGGGATTAAAGCTTCTGAATGCTGACTGGGATTAACGCTTCTAAATGCTGACTGGGATTAACGCTTCTAAATGCTGACTGGGATTAACGCTTCTGGATGCTGACTGGGATTAAAGCTTCTGGATGCTGACTGGGATTAAAGCTTTTGGATGCTGACTGGGATTAAAGCTTTTGGATGCCGACTTGGATTAACGCTTCTGGATGCTGACTGGGATTAAAGCTTCTGAATGCTGACTGGGATTAACGCTTCTAAATGCTGACTGGGATTAACGCTTCTAAATGCTGACTGGGATTAACGCTTCTGGATGCTGACTGGGATTAAAGCTTCTGGATGCTGACTGGGATTAAAGCTTTTGGATGCTGACTGGGATTAAAGCTTTTGGATGCCGACTTGGATTAACGCTTCTGGATGCTGACTGGGATTAAAGCTTCTGAATGCTGACTGGGATTAACGCTTCTAAATGCTGACTGGGATTAACGCTTCTAAATGCTGACTGGGATTAAAGCTTTTGGATGCCGACTTGGATTAACGCTTCTGGATGCTGACTGGGATTAAAGCTTCTGAATGCTGACTGGGATTAACGCTTCTAAATGCTGACTGGGATTAAAGCTTCTGAATGCTGACTGGGATTAACGCTTCTGAATGCTGACTGGGATTAACGCTTCTGAATGCTGACTGGGATTAACGCTTCTGAATGCTGACTGGGATTAACGCTTCTGAATGCTGACTGGGATTAACGCTTCTGGATGCTGACTGGGATTAACTCTTCTGGATGCTGACTGGGATTAACGCTTCTCGATGCTGACTGGGATTAACGCTTCTGGATGCTGACTGGGATTAAAGCTTCTGGATGCTGACTGGGATTAAAGCTTCTGGATGCTGACTGGGATTAAAGGTTCTGAATGCTGACTGGGATTAACGCTTCTGGATGCTGACTGGGATTAACGCTTCTGGATGCTGACTGGGATTAAAGGTTCTGGATGCTGACTGGGATTAAAGGTTCTGAATGCTGACTGGGATTAAAGCTTCTGATGCCGACTGGGATTAAAGCTTCTGATGCCGACTGGGATTAAAGGTTCTGATGGCGACTGGGATTAAAGGCAGGGTGGATGATGTTTTCCAGGAGCATTTTTTACTATGTTGCTTAAAGTGGATAATATATCCGTCCCAAGCATGTGGCGGCACTGTTAAGAAAATACTGTGTGTTGAAGCTGATGGTGAAGCAGGCAAAGAAGAATAATCCCAGAAGAAAAAACTCGTAAATGTGGTGATATATTATCATTACTTATGCAGCAAACACAAATACTGCTGTTACAGCATGAAACTCGCATACGTCATGAGAGCACTGCAAGTTTTGTTCTCTCTCCACGGAGAAGATGTGTTGCAAGCAAAGTTGTAAGACCAGCGGGCGAAGCTCCAAACCTGAACCATCTTGCATTTCAGATAAAAAAAAATTAACCATCTTGAAAAAGATCACTGGCTTCAAGTTAAAGGGGGACCAGACTGATGGAGGTCTGGACAGAGCTAACGAACTGAACATGTTCTTCAATAGGTTCAGTTCCCCCCCTGCCGACAACCCAACATTCCACACACCCTCCATGAGCCCACAGCTTTCCTGTCCCACCTCCACTCTGTCACCCTGCACCTCAGTCATGGACCTGAACACAGACTCCTCTCCCCCCACATCAGGACATCCCCACTCTCATCTGGACCAGTCAGGCAGCACTTTGAGGGTCATGTTCTTTGATTTGAAAAAAAAAAAAAGATATACTTTATTAATCCCAATTAGTGAGCCAATTAGGAAATTAGTTCTCTGCATTTAACCATCTCAGGTTGGACCCGAGAGGCCGGGCTGCTATTTAAAGCGCCCGAGGGAGCAGTTGGTGGGGGTTAAGGACCTTGCTCAGTGGTTCACCCGAGTGTCGTGTCAGGGACTCGAACCCGGGTCTGCCGAGCCCCAGCAGCCAGCCCGCGACGTTAACCACTACGCTGCCGACTCCCCCAAATTTCTCAATTTTCAATTTTTCAAGTGCCTTTAATACTATTCAGCTGCTTTGCTATGTCAGAAGCTCCATAACTTCCAGGTGGATCCTCCACAACCACCTGGATTTACGACTACCTCACAAACAGACCACAGTTTGTGAGACTGAAAGGTTGTGTGTCTGAGATGGTGATCAGCAGCACTGGAGCACCACAAGGAACTGTACTCTCACCATTCCTCTTCACACTGTACACCTCAGACTTCCAGTACAACTCTGATCCTGTCATCTGCAGAAATACTCTGATGACTCTGCAGTTGTGGGGTGTATCAGTGATGGACAAGAAGCCGAGTACAGGGAACTGGTCAATCAGTTTGTGAAATGGTAACAATCAGCTCATCTTAAATACCAGCAAGACTAAAGAGATGATTGTTGACTTCAGGAGGAGCAAGAATAAGCAGCATAGTCCTGTCTACATCCTGGAAGAGGAGGTGGAGGTGATGGAGAACTACAAATACCTGGAGTTCAGCTGGACAACAGACTCGACTGGAAATGCAACACTGACTACATCTACAAGAAAGGTCAGAGCAGACTCTACTTCTTAAGGAAGCTGAGATCATTCAACGTCTGCACCAAGATGTTGCAGATCTTCTACAAGTCTGTTGTGGAAAGTGCAATCAGCTTTGCAGCATCTGCTGGGAAAGCAGCATCAGAACCAGAAGCAGAACCAGGTCCAGAACCAGAACCAGAGACTTGAAGAAACTAAACAAGCTGATCAAGAAAGCTGGTTCTGTGCTGGGGAGAACTCTGGAGCCGCTGGAGCTGATTGTTCAGAAAAGAATGCTGCACAAGCTGATGAAGATGATGGAGGATTCTTCCTCCTCTCCACAACACGGTGAAGAACTCAGCGGGAGGCTGCGTCAGGTTCACTGTAGGATGGAGGTACAGAAATTCATTCCTGCAGCAGCATCACCCTGAAGAACAAGACTGACTGGCTATTAATGTTGTTTTGTTATTTTACATATTGTTCAAAGAAAAGAGTACGAGCTTATTACAATGCTGAATGTCCCTTCTGGGATAAATAAAGTATTTTTCATTTCATTTCAGAGACATCTTTGTAGACTTCTGATTCATTTATCATGTAGAATGAACAGAAGTGCTGTAAATGGGTTGAATGGAGGCCATGCAGCGTTCTGGAGTCTGTGTGGAACTATACTGAGACCACCTCCAGAGGTCGGTCTCGGTACAGCTCTTCAGTCTGGACCAAACAAACTGGTCCACTTTCACACCTGCCCAAACGTACCGTACCTGCAGGTGTTCCGGACTCCTACCGGACCAAATCGTGTAGCACCCTTAAATGGATTTCAGGTCCTTCACCGTCAGTTTGTGACGTGCAGCTGTAATCGGCTGCTGACTTCAGGCAGGAATGTGGTGAATGAATTTTAAACTCACCTGGGAAAGTCTGGTCGCTCCTTTGCAGCTCTTCCCCTGCTGCATGCTCTCCCACACCTCTATCTTCTGCTTCCTTCGCTCTTCCTCTTGCTGTTGAGAGGAAGATGATAGCCTCAGTTCAGCCGAGCGGTCACGGAGGGACCATCCATCACCATCCTCTGCTCTACCTCACCTGCTTCTGCTTCTCTCTGAAGATGGCTGATTTGGCATCAAGCTCTTCCTGCATCTTCCTCCGAGCCGCCTCCATCGCTTCCTGTCGTCTGGCAACGATCGCAGCATCTTTATAAGGAAACAAGATGATGAGGATACGTCCAGCCCCTCTCCTGTGAAGCCATGCTGGTGTGATGGATGCAGCAGAGGGTTTAGCATCGTCACGCTGGAGTTCAGACCTGGTATAATAGTTTACCAAACTATTATATTGATATTGGACTAGACATCGATCATTTTGGCGATTAGTAGACTCATCGGATGACGCGGAAATTGAAGCATATTTACAGAACCGGTCAAAAGTTCTGACAACTTTCTTGCTGAATCTAAAAGAAAACGTGTCCAAACTTTTGACTGGTAGTGTGTGTTTATTTATGTCAATATGCAATTTAAGTGAAGCTGACCCTGATGGCTTTGACTGCGCACGCAAGGACGGAAAAGCAGACAAGGCAGGGGAAGGTACGGAGGTAATGTTGCAAGGACAAACAAAGCTTGAAAACAATGAACGAGTAGTCCAGTGTTAGTGGCAGAATATTTTCATAGTTGACGATTTATCGACCTATCGTGGCAGCCCTAGACCTGATATCAGCCTCCTGTTTGTGACGTGGAAAATATTCCCTGCTACATATTCTGCAGGAAGTCTGTAATCCTGAAGTCCAGCTGCAGGGGAGAGAAGACAGACGCCAGGAGACAGCAGAACATCCCTCATGGCTGCTGGGATGCCGACACACACCAGTCCTAGACTTTCAACCAGATTACAGTGAAACATCTGCTCATATGGACCCTTATTTATCACACGAGCGTAGAAATGAGCCTATCAGATTCCAGCTTCTGAGTCACACGATGGTGGTAGCCTATCAGATTCCAGCTTCTGAATAACACCATGGTGGTAGCCTATCAGATTCCAGCTTCTGAGTCACACGATGGTGGTAGCCTATCAGATTCCAGCTTCTGAATAACACCATGGTGGTAGCCTATCAGATTCCAGCTTATGAGTCACACGATGGCGGTAGCCTATCAGATTCCAGCTTCTGAATAACACCATGGTGGTAGCCTATCAGATTCCAGCTTCTGAGTCACACGATGGTGGTAGCCTATCAAATTCCAGCTTCTGAGTCACACGATGGCGGTAGCCTATCAGATTCCAGCTTCTGAGTCACACGATGGCGGTAGCCTATCAGATTCCAGCTTATGAGTCACACGATGGCGGTAGCCTATCAGATTCCAGCTTCTGAATAACACCATGGTGGTAGCCTATCAGATTCCAGCTTCTGAGTCACACGATGGTGGTAGCCTATCAAATTCCAGCTTCTGAGTCACACGATGGCGGTAGCCTATCAGATTCCAGCTTCTGAGTCACACGATGGTGGTAGCCTATCAGATTCCAGCTTCTGAGTCACACGATGGCGGTAGCCTATCAGATTCCAGCTTCTGAGTCACACGATGGCGGTAGCCTATCAGATTCCAGCTTCTGAATAACACGATGGTGGTAACCTATCAGATTCCAGCTTCTGAGTCACACGATGGCGGTAGTCTATCAGATTCCAGCTTCTGAATAACACGATGGTGGTAGCCTATCAGATTCCAGCTTCTGAGTCACACGATGGCGGTAGCCTATCAGATTCCAGCTTCTGATGGCGGTAGTCTATCAGATTCCAGCTTCTGAATAACACGATGGCAGTAGCCTATCAGATTCCAGCTTCTGAGTCACACGATGGCGGTAGTCTATCAGATTCCAGCTTCTGAATAACACGATGGCGGTAGCCTATCAGATTCCAGCTTCTGAGTCACACGATGGCGGTAGTCTATCAGATTCCAGCTTCTGAATAACACGATGGTGGTAGCCTATCAGATTCCAGCTTCTGAGTCACACGATGGCGGTAGCCTATCAGATTCCAGCTTCTGATGGCGGTAGTCTATCAGATTCCAGCTTCTGAATAACACGATGGCAGTAGCCTATCAGATTCCAGCTTCTGAGTCACACGATGGTGGTAGCCTATCAGATTCCAGCTTCTGAATAACACGATGGCGGTAGCCTATCAGATTCCAGCTTCTGAATAACACGATGGTGGTAGCCTATCAGATTCCAGCTTCTGAGTCACACGATGGTGGTAGCCTATCAGATTCCAGCTTCTGTATCACACGATGGTGGTAGCCTATCAGATTCCAGCTTCTGTATCACACGATGGCGGTAGCCTATCAGATTCCAGCTTCTGAATAACATGATGGTGGTAGCCTATCAGATTCCAGCTTCTGATGGCGGTAGCCTATCAGATTCCAGCTTCTGAGTAACATGATGGCGGTAGCCTATCAGATTCTAGCTTCTGAGTAACATGATGGCGGTAGCCTATCAGATTCCAGCTTCTGAGTAACATGATGGCGGTAGCCTATCAGATTCTAGCTTCTGAGTAACATGATGGCGGTAGCCTATCAGATTCTAGCTTCTGAGTCACACGATGGCGGTAGCCTATCAGATTCTAGCTTCTGAGTCACACGATGGCGGTAGCCTATCAGATTCTAGCTTCTGAGTAACACGATGGCGGTAGCCTATCAGATTCTAGCTTCTGAGTCACACGATGGCGGTAGCCTATCAGATTCTAGCTTCTGAATAACATGATGGCGGTAGCCTATCAGATTCCAGCTTCTGAGTCACACGATGGCGGTAGCCTATCAGATTCCAGCTTCTGAGTGACACGATGGCGGTAGCCTATCAGATTCTAGCTTCTGAGTCACACGATGGCGGTAGCCTATCAGATTCCAGCTTCTGAGTAACATGATGGCGGTAGCCTATCAGATTCCAGCTTCTGAGTCACACGATGGCGGTAGCCTATCAGATTCCAGCTTCTGAGTAACATGATGGCGGTAGCCTATCAGATTCCAGGCTTTTTATGAAGAGGATATGTGAAAGTTTTGTCCGTCACGTGTTGGTATGACCTACAGTTATGGTTTATTTATCTGAGTAGAATAACTTGTGACTACAACACGTCTGTGTTGCAGCATTCAGATATCGGCCTGTCCAGCTTTTATGAACATCAGTTTATTGCAGTATGAAAAAAGGCTGTTTGAAATAATTTTGTAGCTTTTTAAAAACATCTAAATGGATTTATTACTGGGAGCGTCACATGGATGTCCCGTCAGGAAAGTGGAGGTTGCCTCAGTGAGGGCACGTTCTCATGGGTTCCCTCTCACGAACTAGACTTGAACAATCTGGATTCTGGCAGCAGGGGTCCGACAACTCTGCACGGTCTCGTGGTTTTGGAAACGTCTGAGGACGAAACCGTCGTCATCACGCCACAACACAAGTAGAAAGAGACGGAAAAACTCCAGTCCAGCTGGTGGCGTCACCACCTGTCAGAGTGCGATGTCTGTCACTAATAGACAATCTATGCACGTAAATGCGTCGTTGACGTTTGTGTAAATGTTCTTTATGTTAAAGTTTAAATAAAGAACAGCCCCAGCGGAGCATGCTGACCGAGAGAGGCGAAGCATGAAGGGAGCTCCGGCGAGGGACAAACAACCGCTGCCTGAGATCCAACACCCCCCATTTCCAACAAGCGCAGTGATGATGATGTTGACGATGATGTTTTGGTATTTTCAGTACTTAAATGCAGGTTATTGCACATTATGTTTTGGTAAATTTACAATATTACTAATACATTTTATATTTCAACATTTTCCACTGAAAGAGTTTAAATAATCTTAACTTGTACTTAAATTATTTGATAATTGAAAGAAGTTTTTTATCTTATTTTTGTTTAATTTACTCATCAATATAATTTATGATTGTTTTAAAGCACTTTTTCCAGTTCTTCTGTTCTCAAGTTTTAATTATATTATCATTGCATTTAATGTATTAATGCAAACAGTACAATCGTGGTTTTCTTTCAAGGGACAGCAAGTACCAGTATCGATACTGATGAAAAAGTACCATAAAGTACTGGTTTGGTATCCACAGGAAACACTGGTACCGCCATCCCTGGCTGGTGGTCTGTGTATCACCTCAGCATCTAAATGTCAGGACTGCCGTTGCTACGGCAACCCATGTCTAATGTCAGGTGACAGGTAGAACCCTGCCAGGAATCGGTTACCATGGTAACAGTCACCGTTGCCTGGTTTCTGGAGGGTCTGCAGACCCTGGTCCCCACCTTGCTGAGCCGGGGGCTGGCTGTGACGCTCCCTCTGGCGGGACCACCTCCTCCTCAGGTGCTGGATGAGCAGGTAGACCCCCACCGTCAGAACCAGAAGGTGCCACCCGTACTGGGCCAGGAGCTCTCCTGCTGGGGGACAGGTGAGGATGAACCAGCGGGAAGCGGGTTTATGTCTCACGCCAAACTTCAGGCAGCCGAGGATGAGGAGGAGAGATGAAGGTAAAACTTACCGATGTGGATCACGGTGCTCATGTCCTGGTTTTGCGGGGGAGCTCGGTGGGGGGGACATAGTCCCCATCTACGTCTTCAATCTCCACGTCCTCCATCTGAAGCTACCTTCACCTGCTACCTGCGCGAGCCTCCTCCCGACTCACGCGTCCATCACCCGCACACTCGCTCCCTGATATGGCGGCTGGAAAGTCAGGATGACGTGTTGGTTCCGGGTGACACGTCACCATTTTTCTTCTTCTACGTTTATTTGAGGTTACAAACTAGCTTAAAATCGTATTTGCGCTACCGGGTGGACTGGAGATACCACAGAAAGGAAAATAAATAAGGAAATATTTAGACAATTAAATTAAAAAATAAAGACACTATTGATCGACAAATTATTTAGAAAAAATAATGACCAAATAAAACATAAACAATCGACGATTCGTAAATAAAACATAGAGAGTGAAGATATAAGGGAATGGTGGAATATTTACACAAACAAATAAAATAATAATTTAAAAATAATAATGGAATGTATAGACAAGCATCTAAAAAAGTCACTCTCTCCTTAATGAAGATGATAAAGTGCAACTCTCTGGGCTTCAATCAGCACTTGATGACCTTTACACAGAAAAAGCTAAAGGCGCTTTTATTCAATCAAGAGCTCGGTGGATTGAAGAGGGGGAAAAAAAGCACCAATTATTTTTTTAATTTAGAAAAAAAGGAGACAAGGTAATAAATCCGTTAATGAATTGTTTTTTGACGACCGTCTATATGAAGACCAATTTAGCATTGAAAATCACATCACAAATTATTCTTCTTCTTTATACATATCTAATTTCTCTCAGAGTGTGAATTTTTCTTAGTTGAGATTAAAAACCAGGTGCCAAAAATAGATGATGAATTTAAAACCCTTTTAGATTCTGCATTAGCAATTGATGAACTTGATAAAGCAATAACTCAGTAGCCAAGTGGAAAAATCCCCGGGCCCCGATGGCCTCACAATTGAATTTTATAAACATTTCTGGTCGGATATCAGAATTTTAGTTTATGAGGCTTTCACTGCATGCATTGAAAAATCTATGTTATCTTCAATAATGAAACATGGCTTGATTACATTAATTCCCAAACCTGATAAGGAAAAAAAAGTATTTAGATAAATGGAGGCCCATTACTCTTTTGTGTGTTGATTATAAACTTTTAGCACGTCTTTGCCTGCAGACTGAAAAATGGTCTTGATAAAATAATTGGCGACGCCCAATCTGCTTTTATAAAAGGGAGAGATATCTACAGTCACACTCGCCTAGTCCTAGATAAGCTAGATTATAACTATCTGACCCCTCACAATAGCCGGATTTTCTTTTTAGACTTCCATAAGGCTTTTGACTCCTTGGAGCATGGATTTCTGTTTAAGTCATTAAAAATGTTTGTTTTCGGTGATAACTTTTGTAACATTATACAGATGTTTTATAATAACATCAACAGCAGTGTAGCTGTCAGTCAAGGCCCCTCATCCCGATTTTACATTGATCGAGGCATCCGCCAAGGCTGTCCCAAAAGTCCTCTCCTGTTTATCATAGCTGCTGAACTGTTGGCAATTTTCCTCAAAAAATTCATCTGATGTACATGGAATCGAAATATTGGGCAGGAAATTTATTATTAGTCAGTTTGCTGACGACACAGCATTGTTTATTAAAAATGAGCTTTCGGTCTCCTCAGCAATCGACAAGATTCTACTTTTCTCAAAAGCATCTGGGCTGACTTTAAATCTCAATAAATGTGAGATTCTTCCAATACATACTTTGGATTCACATACAATTGCAAGCATCCTAGTAAAGTCTGAGGTGAAATACCTTGGCTTAATAATAACAAAGGATGTAGCTGTCAGAGAAAAGCTTAATATTACTCCCAAATGAAATACTGTACAAAATTCCCTGAGTCACTGGCTTAGCCGTGATCTGTCTTTATTGGGACCTGTTCTTCTTACCAAATCTGAAGGGGTTTCTAGACTCATCTATCCTTATCATTCACTGTTTGTGTCTCCTAGCATTGTGAAAACCTCTAATTCCATTTTATTTAAATTCATTTGGAAAAACAGAACCCATTACTTGCAAAAATCACAGCTGATTAAAGATTATGAAATGGGAGGCTTGAAAGCTGCAGATATTGAGTCGGTTATTGCCTCTTTCAGGATTCAGTGGTTGAAAGAATACCTTTCTCAAACCCACTCTATTTGGTATCATATTCCAAATAATCTATTTAAAAAGGTTGGTGGGCTTGAGTTTCTGCTTGAATGTGACTTTGAGGTGCCAAAAAATTCCCCTTAAACTTTCTAATTTCCACAAACAAGCATTGCATTTTGGTAAATTGCTCTTCTCTCGTAATTTTACTCCACATAACTCTTTGTTATGGAATAATAGGGTCATCACTCTTAATAGGAGGTCTGTTTTCAATCCTGTTTGGTTCAATAATGATGTTTTATTTGTCTGTGATTTACTGAATTGTGAAGGGGACTTTATATCTTTTAATGACTTTCTTGCAAAGTTTAATTTTTCTACGTCAAGGAAAGAGTTTGACAAAATATGCACAGAAATTCCTGTTTTTCCTTTGCTCCACATGATTAAAAATGGTCTACTTTTCCATCAGGTTGCCCCCACATTGTTTTCCCTCAGGTTTGCGACGTTCATCTGATGGATAAGAAATGTAATAACAAGCTTATAAGTATTGCTTTCAACCAGAGGACTTTTGGAGACGTGAATGCTTGTGTTGTGAGGGATGAGATAAGCTCCTCTCTAAAGAAAAAATCTTTTTTATATTTTTTGTCTTCCCCCATTCCTCCTAAGGCTAAAGAGGCCCACTATTAAATAGTGGAGGGCAGCTGTGGCTCAGGTGGTAGAGCAGGTCGGCGAATGATCGAAGGATCGGCAGTTCAAATCCCGATCCCCCTGCCATATGTCGTTGTGTCCTTGGGCAAGCCACTTAACCCTCCTTGCCTCCAGTGGGGGCACTGCTGGTGTATGAATGCGTGTGAATGGCTCCGGTGGTGGTCGGAGGGGCCGTAGGCACAAAATGGCAGCCACGCTTCCGTCAGTCTGTCCCACGGCAGCTGTGGCTGCATACGTAGCTTACCGTCACCAAGTATGAATGAGGAGTGAAAGAATAATGGATCTACTGTGAAGCTTTGAGTGCCTTGAAAATCTAATCCATTATTATTATCTAATCTACTATAAAATAGTTTCTGGAATTTACCCTGTTAATTCCTTTCTAACAAAGAGATTCAACTTTGAGGATAAACCCTGTACTTTTTGTTCTTCAGAGTGTGAAACCACTGATCACTTTTTTTCCATCTGCCCCCCTGTCAGATGAAAAACAGGGGGACCTGGACCAGTCTGGACCATACATAGTTGGCTTTCCCTTAAAATGAACTTAAAATGGACTCTGGTGGACTAAATGACACTGTTGGCCGCTGTTCTTTTGGATCTCAACTTGTACTGTATCCATAACATCAATTAAAAATAAATAATAAATAAAATTAAAACAAAATTAAAAATAAAAAAAAAGAAGCGGCAACAAACTGCGCCTGCTGTTTTTTTTTTTTTTTTCTCAATGAATTTATTTAGCAAACATTACATACATAGGAAACAGTATGCAACACAAATAACAACTTATACCAGGCCAGAGTTTTAAAAAAGACAAAAAACAAAATAAAAAAAATAAAACATTGAGGATTTAAAGGAAAACTATATTTCTTGGGATTATATAAGGTGCAGATTCTTTGCAATATGAAGAGTTCTTGAAGCTTTTTGGTTCTTTATATTTTCTATTGAGTTCATGTAGAGTTTAAGTTCCACAACAAACACACAAAAACAAGGTTTAGATCCAGTCCATCTGCACTGATGAACGTGAAATTTGCCGAGGATTATTAACAGTTGGGTAATATAATGCATCTCATTTGATAATCCATTTAACACAAAATATAATGCATCAAAAATACTAATTTGGATATTAATACCCAGTTTTACATAGATAAAATTTTCCATGTCAGACCAAAATTGTTTAGTGTGAACACAGTAAAAAAATAAATGGAAAATTGTCTCTGTGTTACATTGGCAGAAAACACATTCATCATCAATGTTTATCTTAAACCTTTTAAGTATTTCCTTTACAGGATAGATCTGAAGTAAAATTTTAAAGCATACCTCTTTCACCTTGTTGTTAATGCAATATTTATGAATAACTTTATTAGCCTTTTCCCACTGTAAATCACCCATGGTAGAGTACCAAAAGAACTTTGCAGTAGGTGGAGATGAAAAGGACACTTCATTTCTGATAAATTTGTTTGTACAATGTTTGCTTTTAATATCCAAACCTCCAATAAAGATTACACTAGTTTCAATGTTAATCTCTGTAAATGAAGCATATTTTAACAATTGAAGAGAACCTGCAGGGATCGCATCAAAAACTACAGCATACTCTTTAGGAGTTACAGGTAAACTGAATTTTTCAAGAAAAGCAGAGTATGTAAGAAGTACACCATTTTTGTCCATTAACTGACCTACTAACAGAATTCCTTTATCAAACCATGGGCGATAAAACAGCGATTTATTTTTGTAAAGAATGTCTTTGTTATTTCAAATATAGTATCTGTGAGGACTGAAGTTATGCTTATAAACTAATAACCAGGATAAAAATGCTTGTTTGTGGAAGTCAGCCAGATTTAAAGGAATTTTACTCATTGAAAAGTTACATTTTAAAGAAAATTAATGCCACCAAGATTGTTAATCAGAAAAGCTGGAAAAGCATTCCAGATGCTTTCAGGGTTCTTGAAAAATTCTATAATCCATTTTATTTTAAAAGTATGGTTAAGTGTGTTAAAGTCTAGAACCTCTAGACCTCCTTGTTCCCTACAACCTCTGATTACCTCTTTTCTCAGATAATGTGGTTTTTTTCCTCCAAATATAATCATAGAGTATTTTATCCAATTCTTTAATGTAATTTTTGGGGATTTCAATTGACAAAGCAACATATGCAGATCTAGATATTCCTTCTGCTTTAGAAATTAAAGCAACTCTTACCGATGTTGCATTCTTACACTATTTTTCTAACAGGGTAAAATGCTATGAATGAGGTAATGGAACTCTGAAATACAAGACAGACCCACCATTAATCAATATAAAATATTATTACAATCTCTAAATATTCAATGAAAACTCCAACCAATCCTTGAAGTGGGGTGCACCTCTAGGATTGTCCAACGGACCTGCCTGTCAGACCTTTGCTTCTGCATTGGGAGGCAGGGGGAATAAGGGGGTGTGTCTTAGAAGTGAGGCGGGACTGTTTATATTCAAATTATCTTGCTGTGCTTTCTGAAATGCAAGATTGGTAAAGGTTGCTTTAAAACTCTGCCAAATAAAGAGATATCTCTCATTAACCATACGTTCAGTTTAGATTTTGTTTTTTCAATAATTGGATTAAAGTTCTTTTTTTTTTGCAGCGGTCCTGTTTATCTTTACAAATTACAACTCCAAGATACGTGACATTTTCTTTAACTGCGCCTGCTGTTCGTCCCTCCGTCCAGCAGGTGACGCCACGTCACTCGCAGTCAGCCAATAAACGCGGAGGCGGAAGTGGAAGCTCTTTGTTCGTGGCAGCGTGTGATGCCGCGCGGAAACGTAACTGCAGCGTTTCCAGAGAAGAAGAGAAGTAAATCTAAAGTCGGGGGTCGCCATGGTGAAGTTGTCCGCGGAGCTGATCGAGCAGGCCGCCCAGTACACCAACCCGGTCCGGGACAGAGAGCTCGACCTGCGGGGTGAGTCCAGTCCACCGCAGCCTAGATCCACCAGGCCTCAGTCCGGACCCGGGTCAGAGAGCCCGGACCCGGGTCTTCAGTTCTGAGACCAGACAAGATGGTCTCCGTGTTTCTGGCTTGGTGGTTTTTTAATGATCCAGAATCAGCTGGAGGACCGTTTCTGTCTCAGCAGGATCTGGAAAACCCGGTCCATCTTTCACCTTTACTGGTCTACCCGAAGACTAGTTAGACCTATAATTCACAACCCTGCTGCTCCAGTCCTCACTGAGACCAGAAACCTGGACCACATCAGTCCAGTTCTGAGTCTTTACACTGGCTGCCGGTCCGCCAGAGGACTTTAAAGACCAGCAACAGGTCTTTAAAGCTCTGAATGGTCCAGGACCTCCTGACCCAGAATGAACCCACCAGACTCCTCAGGTCATCTGGATCCGGTCTTTCATCAGTTCCAGAGTCAGAACCAGACCTGGAGAAGCTGGATCAGCTTCTATGCTCCACATGTCTGGACCAAACTCCCAGAAAGATCAGATTAAAGACCCGCCTGTTCTCAGCTGTAGAAGTCCAGATCTGGGTCTGTCCAGGAGTCCAGGTCTTGTCCTCTGCTGTGATGGTGTTGCAGGTAGGACGTGGTGGACCTGGACCAGGTCTTGTCCTCTGCTGTGATGGTGTTGCAGGTAGGACGTGGTGGACCTGGACCAGGTCTTGTCCCCTGCTGTGATGGTGTTGCAGGTAGGACGTGGTGGACCTGGACCAGGTCTTGTCCTCTGCTGTGATGGTGTTGCAGGTAGGACGTGGTGGACCTGGACCAGGTCTTGTCCTCTGCTGTGATGGTGTTGCAGGTAGGACGTGGTGGACCTGGACCAGGTCTTGTCCTCTGCTGTGATGGTGTTGCAGGTAGGACGTGGTGGACCTGGACCAGGTCTTGTCCTCTGCTGTGATGGTGTTGCAGGTAGGACGTGGTGGACCTGGACCAGGTCTTGTCCTCTGCTGTGATGGTGTTGCAGGTAGGACGTGGTGGACCTGGACCAGGTCTTGTCCTCTGCTGTGACGGTGTTGCAGGTAGGACGTGGTGGACCTGGACCAGGTCTTGTCCTCTGCTGTGATGGTGTTGCAGGTAGGACGTGGTGGACCTGGACCAGGTCTTGTCCTCTGCTGTGACGGTGTTGCAGGTAGGACGTGGTGGACCTGGACCAGGTCTTGTCCTCTGCTGTGATGGTGTTGCAGGTAGGACGTGGTGGACCTGGACCAGGTCTTGTCCTCTGCTGTGACGGTGTTGCAGGTAGGACGTGGTGGACCTGGACCAGGTCTTGTCCTCTGCTGTGACGGTGTTGCAGGTAGGACGTGGTGGACCTGGACCAGGTCTTGTCCTCTGCTGTGACGGTGTTGCAGGTAGGACGTGGTGGACCTGGACCAGGTCTTGTCCTCTGCTGTGATGGTGTTGCAGGTAGGACGTGGTGGACCTGGACCAGGTCTTGTCCTCTGCTGTGATGGTGTTGCAGGTAGGACGTAGTGGACCTGGGACAGTGGACCTGGACTGGAACTTGTGGTTCAGGCGTACGGCTGGAACTCGCGGTTCATGCGTACGGCTGGAACTCGTGGTTCAGGCGTACGGCTGGAACTCGCGGTTCATGCGTACGGCTGGAACTCGTGGTTCAGGCGTACGGCTGGAACTCGCGGTTCATGCGTACGGCTGGAACTCGTGGTTCATGCGTACGGCTGGAACTCGTGGTTCATGCGTACGGCTGGAACTCGTGGTTCATGCGTACGGCTGGAACTCGCGGTTCATGCGTACGGCTGGAACTCGCGGTTCAGGCGTACGGCTGGAACTCGCGGTTCATGCGTACGGCTGGAACTCGCGGTTCATGCGTACGGCTGGAACTCGCGGTTCAGGCGTACGACTGGAACTCGCGGTTCAGGCGTGCGGCTGGAACTCGCGGTTCAGGCGTACGACTGGAACTCGCGGTTCAGGCGTGCGGCTGGAACTCGCGGTTCAGGCGTACGGCTGGAACTTGCGGTTCAGGCGTGCGGCTGGAACTTGCGGTTCAGGCGTACGACTGGAACTCGCGGTTCAGGCGTGCGGCTGGAACTTGGCGTTCAGGCGTGCGGCCGGAACTCGCGGTTCAGGCGTACGGCTGGAACTCGCGGTTCAGGCGTACGGCCGGAACTCGCGGTTCAGGCGTACGGCTGGAACTTGCGGTTCAGGCGTACGGCTGGAACTCGTGGTTCAGGCGTACGGCTGGAACTCGCGGTTCATGCGTACGGCTGGAACTCGTGGTTCAGGCGTACGGCTGGAACTCGCGGTTCATGCGTACGGCTGGAACTCGTGGTTCAGGCGTACGGCTGGAACTCGCGGTTCATGCGTACGGCTGGAACTCGTGGTTCATGCGTACGGCTGGAACTCGTGGTTCATGCGTACGGCTGGAACTCGTGGTTCATGCGTACGGCTGGAACTCGCGGTTCATGCGTACGGCTGGAACTCGCGGTTCAGGCGTACGGCTGGAACTCGCGGTTCATGCGTACGGCTGGAACTCGCGGTTCATGCGTACGGCTGGAACCGCGGTTCAGGCGTACGACTGGAACTCGCGGTTCAGGCGTGCGGCTGGAACTCGCGGTTCAGGCGTACGACTGGAACTCGCGGTTCAGGCGTGCGGCTGGAACTCGCGGTTCAGGCGTACGGCTGGAACTTGCGGTTCAGGCGTGCGGCTGGAACTTGCGGTTCAGGCGTACGACTGGAACTCGCGGTTCAGGCGTGCGGCTGGAACTTGGCGTTCAGGCGTGCGGCCGGAACTCGCGGTTCAGGCGTACGGCTGGAACTCGCGGTTCAGGCGTACGGCCGGAACTCGCGGTTCAGGCGTACGGCTGGAACTTGCGGTTCAGGCGTACGGCTGGAACTCGTGGTTCAGGCGTGCGGCTGGAACTCGCGGTTCATGCGTACGGCTGGAACTCGTGGTTCAGGCGTACGGCTGGAACTTGTGGTTCATGCGTACGGCTGGAACTCGCGGTTCATGCGTACGGCTGGAACTCGTGGTTCAGGCGTACGGCTGGAACTCGCGGTTCAGGCGTACGGCTGGAACTTGCGGTTCATGCGTACGGCTGGAACTTGCGGTTCATGCGTACGGCTGGAACTCGTGGTTCAGGCGTGCGGCCGGAACTCGTGGTTCAGGCGTACGGCCGGAACTCGCGGTTCAGGCGTACGGCTGGAACTTGCGGTTCATGCGTACGGCTGGAACTCGTGGTTCAGGCGTACGGCTGGAACTCGTGGTTCAGGCGTGCGGCTGGAACTCGCGGTTCATGCGTACGGCTGGAACTCGTGGTTCAGGCGTACGGCTGGAACTCGTGGTTCAGGCGTGCGGCTGGAACTCGCGGTTCATGCGTACGGCTGGAACTCGTGGTTCAGGCGTAAGGCTGGAACTCGTGGTTCAGGCGTACGGCTGGAACTTGCGGTTCATGCGTACGGCTGGAACTTGTGGTTCAGGCGTAAGGCTGGAACTTGTGGTTCAGGCGTACGGCTGAAGTCGTGGTTCAGGCGTACGGCTGGAACTCGTGGTTCAGGCGTGCTGCTGGAACTCGCGGTTCAGGCGTACGGCTGGAACTCGCGGTTCAGGCGTACGCCTGGAACTCGCGGTTCAGGCGTACGGCTGGAACTCGCGGTTCAGGCGTACGGCTGGAACTCGTGGTTCAGGCGTACGCCTGGAACTCGTGGTTCAGGCGTGCGGCTGGAACTCGCGGTTCATGCGTACGGCTGGAACTCGTGGTTCAGGCGTGCGGCTGGAACTCGCGGTTCAGGCGTACGGCTGGAACTCGCGGTTCAGGCGTACGCCTGGAACTCGCGGTTCAGGCGTACGGCTGGAACTCGCGGTTCAGGCGTACGGCTGGAACTCGTGGTTCAGGCGTACGGCTGGAACTCGCGGTTCAGGCGTACGGCTGGAACTCGTGGTTCAGGCGTACGCCTGGAACTCGTGGTTCAGGCGTGCGGCTGGAACTCGCGGTTCATGCGTACGGCTGGAACTTGTGGTTCATGCGTACGGCTGGAACTCGCGGTTCAGGCGTACGGCTGAAACTCGCGGTTCAGGCGTACGGCTGAAACTCGCGGTTCAGGCGTACGGCTGAAACTCGCGGTTCAGGCGTACGGCTGAAACTCGCGGTTCAGGCGTACGGCTGAAACTCGCGGTTCAGGCGTACGCCTGGAACTCGTGGTTCAGGCGTACGGCTGGAACTTGCGGTTCAGGCGTACGGCTGGAACTTGCGGTTCAGGCGTACGGCTGGAACTCGCGGTTCAGGCGTACGGCTGGAACTCGCGGTTCATGCGTACGGCTGGAACTTGCGGTTCATGCGTACGGCTGGAACTCGCGGTTCAGGCGTACGGCTGGAACTCGCGGTTCAGGCGTACGGCTGGAACTTGCGGTTCATGCGTACGGCTGGAACTTGCGGTTCAGGCGTACGGCTGGAACTTGCGGTTCAGGCGTACGGCTGGAACTTGCGGTTCAGGCGTACGGCTGGAACTTGCGGTTCAGGCGTACGGCTGGAACTTGCGGTTCAGGCGTACGGCTGGAACTTGCGGTTCAGGCGTACGGCTGGAACTTGCGGTTCATGCGTACGGCTGGAACTTGCGGTTCAGGCGTACGGCTGGAACTTGCGGTTCAGGCGTACGGCTGGAACTCGCGGTTCAGGCGTACGGCTGGAACTTGCGGTTCAGGCGTACGGCTGGAACTCGCGGTTCATGCGTACGGCTGGAACTCGTGGTTCAGGCGTGAATCGTGACGTAGACGTAAACCTGCCTGGATGGTCGGGTTGATCCGCTCAGCAGAACCACCTGCCGTCCAGAGGCAGGAGACCGGTCCGGTTCAGGTGGAAACTGGTGTGCGTACACTGGAACTGGTCACTGGTGGAGAAGACTGATCCTCCTGTCCATTCTCAGGCTATAAAATCCCGGTTCTGGAGAATCTTGGAGCGACCCTGGACCAGTTCGACACCATCGATTTCTCCGATAATGAGGTCCGGAAGCTGGACGGGTTCCCTCTGCTCAGGAGGCTGAAGACGCTGCTGATGAACAACAACAGGATCTGGTGAGTTCCTGATCCTCTCTGGTCCTGCTCTGATGGTTGTGGTCAGCGTTTGTTTAAGTTTTACAACCTTTATTTAACCAAGAAAGATGAACAAGCGTTAATCTATAGCTGGAGGAGGAGAAGCTGCTACAAATAAGCAGTACATTCAATTAAGAAGCTGAAATCTCAACACCTGCAGGATGTTTAAGTAGAATTTTTTCTACTTTCTACTTCTTATAATCTGAATAACTGTTTCCACGTAGACCAGTAGACCAGACCATGCACCTATCCGCCTTTTTTTGGGCACCCATCTGATACCACTATTTTATGTTACGGTATCTGCCGATACCAATCTCTGTTACCGATACAGAAAAAGAAGGAAAAAAACAACATGGTATCGTTTCTTGATTGATGGCACCTCGTTGTGTGGAAACAGACTGGGATTTTTCTTTTGTGCAAAACATCAGACTGAAATTTTTACCTGGTTTTTAAAAACCGATAAATGTACTGAATTACTTATTTAACAACTGTGCACACACACAGCTATCTTAAATCAACTTTAACAATCTTAAAGCAGCCTCACAAGCTCACGTATGTAAAAATCTAACACCGGTTCAGTCAGTGCAGTTAAATAAATGTAGAATAATAAAAGGCTAAACCTGAGAGGAAAAGAACGACCTGACCTCTTCAATCAAACGTCAAAATAAACGGGATCAAAACTTCTTTAAAATGGTTCAGTCAGTGCAATTAGAAATTTGAAATCCAATTTAAAATAGACAGCTTAATAAAGAAACTGAAATTCAGAAAAAATGCCTCCACTAGCTTGTTTGGTAGATACAGTACTGTATATTCAAAGAAGCAAATCATCTTAAAATGGTTAAGTACTATTATGAAAACAGAAATAAAAGATCCAGGACAAAGGCAGCTGAATAAAATAATGATTCATTAGTGTGTTTAACTGACATGAATGTCATTTCCAAACAGCAGATTGGAAAAATCCTTCTCTTCCGCACGCTGCACTGGACGCTGGTGGTACCCTCAGTGTAAAACTCGTCATGTCCAAAAAGATTTAACAGTTTTTTCCTCTTTCCCCACGACATGTCGGCACCTGCAGGATTTTTACCTGCGAAACGTGGAAACCAGGACTGTTCTCTGAGCAGCAACAAGAGACATGGCAGCCGGCTAGCAGCTAGCGGCTAACGGCTAGCAGCTGTGACTCTGGCCTTGAAAACAGAGTCATAGCTGGACAGTAACCGCCCTGACCATCCCCGCCCCGACTGTAACCGGGTTTTGTTGTTCTGAAACGTTAATGTTCAATAATTTCTTGTTAACTCATTGACTGCCAGACCTTTTCCAAGCAGAGCTCCATATTGCCAGGGTTTTTAAGCATTTTCACTGATTTTGGGAGATCCACAGAAAGTTGTGTACTATGCCAATACAAACACTGAATGTACCAAAGGAAAGCTTAGACTCTCTTCTTTTATCAGAAAAAAACCATTTGTTTCTAGCTTTTTCCATTCTTTAGTAATCTGCAGTAGAACATGGCTTTGTTGCAGCGAAAACGCCTGTTTCTGATCAAAAAGCAGAAAAAACTAGTTATGAATGCTGAGGTCCGCTTCAAGTGGAAAAGTGTCGTTGATGCCAATATTTTTTTACTTTAGTAACACCTTCATCATCTGATCAGCTGTTTACTTCTATGAAACAACAAATACAACACTGAGAAAAGAGTTTTGGAGGCAAAATAATTATTAACTAGCTAAATAAGCCACAAGAAGTTTGTTTCACAACACAATATTTGACAGAAACAGAGAGCAGAAACGTCTCTACTCCTCCCCCTCCCTCATTCTCCTTCCACCGCTAAGCTTAGGTGCGCACGCAGTTTGAATTAACGCCGAAACACGTGATTGGCAGTTAACGCTCGGATTTGAAGTAACGGAAACACGTGATTGGCAGTTAACGCTCGGATTTGAAGTAACGGGAAACACGTGAATGGCAGTTAACGCTCGGATTTGAATTAACGTGGAAACACGTGATTGGCAGTTAACGCTTGGATTTGAAGTAACGGGAAACACGTGATTGGCAGTTAACGCTCGATTTGAAGTAACGGAAACACGTGATTGGCAGTTAACGCTCGATTTGAAGTAACGTGGAAACACGTGATTGGCAGTTAACGCTCGGATTTGAAGTAACGGGAAACACGTGATTGGCAGTTAACGCTCGGATTTGAAGTAACGTGGAAACACGTGATTGGCAGTTAACGCCGGATTTGAAGTAACGTGGAAACACGTGATTGGCAGTTAACGCTCGGATTTGAAGTAACGTGGAAACATGTGATTGGCAGTTAACGCTCGGATTTGAATTAACGGAAACACGTGAATGGCAGTTAACGCTCGGATTTGAAGTAACGCGGAAACACGTGATTGGCAGTTAACGCTCGGATTTGAAGTAACGGGAAACACGTGATTGGCAGTTAACGCTCGATTTGAAGTAACGTGGAAACACGTGATTGGCAGTTAACGCTCGGATTTGAAGTAACGTGGAAACACGTGATTGGCAGTTAACGCTCGGATTTGAATTAACGTGGAAACACGTGATTGGCAGTTAACGCTCGGATTTGAATTAACGTGGAAACGGAATGGCAGTTAACGCTCAGATTTGAATTAACGTGGAAGCACGTGATTGGCAGTTAACGCTCGATTTTAAGTAACGTGGAAACACGGGGTTGGCAGTTAACGCTCGGATTTTAAGTAACGTGGAAACACGTGATTGGCAGTTAACGCTCGGATTTGAAGTAACGTGGAAACACGTGATTGGCAGTTAATGTTCAGATTTGAATTAACGTGGAAACACGTGATTGGCAGTTAACGCTCAGGATTTGAATTAACGTGGAAACGTGATTGGCAGTTAACGCTCAGATTTGAATTAACGTGGAAACACGTGATTGGCAGTTAACGCTCGGATTTGAAGTAACGTGGAAACACGTGGTTGGCAGTTAACGCTCGGATTTTAAGTAACGTGGAAACACGTGATTGGCAGTTAACGCTCGGATTTGAAGTAACGTGGAAACACGTGATTGGCAGTTAACGCTCGGATTTGAAGTAACGTGGAAACACGTGGTTGGCAGTTAACGCTCGATTTGAAGTAACGTGGAAACACGTGATTGGCAGTTAACGCTCGGATTTGAAGTAACGGGAAACACGTGATTGGCAGTTAACGCTCGGATTTGAATTAACGTGGAAACACGTGATTGGCAGTTAACGTTCGGATTTGAATTAACGTGGAAACGTGAATGGCAGTTAACGTTCAGATTTGAATTAACGTGGAAGCACGTGATTGGCAGTTAACGTTCGGATTTTAAGTAACGTGAAACACGGGGTTGGCAGTTAACGCTCGGATTTTAAGTAACGTGGAAACACGTGATTGGCAGTTAACGCTCGGATTTGAAGTAACGGAAACACGTGATTGGCAGTTAACGCTCAGATTTGAATTAACGTGGAAACATGTGATTGGCAGTTAACGTTCAGATTTGAATTAACGTGGAAACACGTGATTGGCAGTTAACGTTCGGATTTTAAGTAACGTGGAAACACGTGATTGGCAGTTAACGTTCGGATTTTAAGTAACGTGGAAACACGTGATTGGCAGTTAACGTTCGGATTTGAAGTAACGTGGAAACACGTGGTTGGCAGTTAACGTTCGGATTTGAAGTAACGTGGAAACACGTGATTGGCAGTTAACGTTCAGATTTTAAGTAACGTGGAAACACGTGAATGGCAGTTAACGTTCGGATTTGAAGTAACGTGGAAACACGTGATTGGCAGTTAAAGGGACTTGAGGCAAGATTAAGAAACGAAACTCGCGACTGCCGCGATTGGCGCTTCAGGTAACTGCAGCCACGAGCCAAGCCGTCACGGGAGCGTGCACAAACTGAAGCTATGATGCTGTTTACTCACCTTTCTCTCCGTAGTTATACTTTGTAGTGGTCTTTCAGTTGATCTGGATCGTTTGCTGACGGCAGAATAATCCATAACAATCGCTTGCAGTGTTTGAATTTACCGCGACCGGCTTCGTCCTATATCAAAACAGCGGATGTAGCGTCATGTGACGTCACGTCCGCATGACAGAGCTGGAAAACTATAATGTTGTTTACTAAGCTTTTTCTTCGTAGTTACAATTTTTAATGGTCTTTCAGTTGATCTAGATCGTATTCTGACGGCAGAATAATCCATAACTATCGCTTACGGTGTTTTTATTTAACGTGACCGTCTTTTCCTGCATCAAAACTACGGATGTAGCGTCATTTGACGTCACGTCCGCAGGGCAGCGCGGGAAATTCGGACACCGAATTGCAGCGCATTTTGCAGCACACAGCCTGTTCAAGGCAACAGAGAGAAACATGGGTGGAAACGTTATTTTTGGTATTTAGCGCTTCATCACCCATTAGTATGAAAAAAAGGGACATTCATGTTTGGTTTTTTTCAAATTCCTGCCTCAAGTCCCTTTAACGTTCAGATTTTAAGTAACGCGGAAACACGTGATTGGCAGTTAACGTTCGGATTTGAAGTAACGTGGAAACACGTGATTGGCAGTTAACGTTCAGATTTTAAGTAACGTGGAAACACGTGAATGGCAGTTAACGTTCAGATTTGAATTAACGTGGAAACACGTGATTGGCAGTTAACGTTCGGATTTGAAGTAACGTGGAAACACGTGATTGGCAGTTAACGCTCGGATTTTAAGTAACGTGGAAACACGTGATTGGCAGTTAACGCTCGATTTGAAGTAACGTGGAAACACGTGGTTGGCAGTTAACGCTCGGATTTGGAAGTAACGTGGAAACACGTGATTGGCAGTTAACGTTCAGATTTTAAGTAACGTGGAAACACGTGAATGGCAGTTAACGTTCGGATTTGAAGTAACGTGGAAACACGTGATTGGCAGTTAACGTTCAGATTTGAATTAACGTGGAAACACGTGAATGGCAGCCAGTGAGTTAAAGTTCATGAAAATCGCGTTAGATGATCAACGTCTGTGTCAGTTAAAGTAATTAATTCTGTCTTCAGCCGTATAGGTGAGAATCTGGACCAGTCGCTGCCGAACCTGAAGGAGCTGGTTCTGACCAGCAACAACATCCAGGAGCTGGTAAGTACCTGGACCAGCAGAACCACCTGAAAACTGTCATTGACCTGTTCTAGTCCACCATCATCCAGAACCCGGCACGATGAGAGTCCAGTCCTCCATCATCCAGAACCCGGCACGATGAGAGTCCAGTCCTCCATCATCCAGAACCCGGCATGATGAGAGTCCAGTCCTCCATCATCCAGAACCCGGCATGATGAGAGTCCAGTCCTCCATCATCCAGAACCCGGCACGATGAGAGTCCAGTCCTCCATCATCCAAAACCCGGCACGATGAGAGTCCAGTCCTCCATCATCCAGAACCCGGCATGATGAGAGTCCAGTCCTCCATCATCCAGAACCCGGCACGATGAGAGTCCAGTCCTCCATCATCCAAAACCCGGCACGATGAGAGTCCAGTCCTCCATCATCCAGAACCCGGCATGATGAGAGTCCAGTCCTCCATCAGCCAGAACCCGGCACGATGAGAGTCCAGTCCTCCATCATCCAAAACCCGGCACGATGAGAGTCCAGTCCTCCATCATCCAGAACCCGGCACGATGAGAGTCCAGTCCTCCATCAGCCAGAACCCGGCACGATGAGAGTCCAGTCCTCCATCATCCAAAACCCGGCACGATGAGAGTCCAGTCCTCCATCATCCAGAACCCGGCACGATGAGAGTCCAGTCCTCCATCAGCCAGAACCCGGCACGATGAGAGTCCAGTCCTCCATCATCCAAAACCCGGCACGATGAGAGTCCAGTCCTCCATCATCCAGAACCCGGCATGATGAGAGTCCAGTCCTCCATCATCCAGAACCCGGCATGATGAGAGTCCAGTCCTCCATCATCCAGAACCCGGCACGATGAGAGTCCAGTCCTCCATCATCCAGAACCCGGCACGATGAGAGTCCAGTCCTCCATCATCCAGAACCCGGCACGTTGAGAGTCCAGTCCACCATCATCCAGAACCCGGCATGATTATCAGCTCCCCGTCTGATCCATCAGCAAGCTGGAGACACGGCTCTGGAAGAATTTCAGAACCGTGTCTGAGCATGTTCGGCTCAGATGGACCTTTTCAGCCGGACGTCTTTATGTCACATGACCTGTCAGATGACACAGAGATCTGATCAGCCAATCACATGGCAGCATTTAGTCACGTAGACATGGTGAAGACGACCTGCTGGAGTTCAACCTGAGCACCAGAATGGGAATGAAGGGGATTTAATGGTTGCTGGTCTGAGGTTCCAGTGAGCAGCAGGTGTCTGGACCAGGATCCAGCAGAGACCAGACCGGGTGTCTGGACCAGGATCCAGCAGAGACCAGACCGGGTGTCTGGACCAGGATCCAGCAGAGACCAGACCGGGTGTCTGGACCAGGATCCAGCAGAAGACCAGGCCAGACTGGGTGTCTGGACCAGGATCCAGCAGAAGACCAGACCGGGTGTCTGGACCAGGATCCAGCAGAAGACCAGGCCAGACTGGGTGTCTGGACCAGGATCCAGCAGAAGACCAGACCGGGTGCCTGGACCAGGATCCAGCAGAGACCAGACCAGACTGGGTGTCTGGACCAGGATCCAGCAGAGACCAGACCGGGTGTCTGGACCAGGATCCAGCAGAAGACCAGGCCAGACTGGGTGTCTGGACCAGGATCCAGCAGAAGACCAGACCGGGTGCCTGGACCAGGATCCAGCAGAGACCAGACCGGGTGTCTGGACCAGGATCCAGCAGAAGACCAGACCGGGTGCCTGGACCAGGATCCAGCAGAAGACCAGACCGGGTGCCTGGACCAGGATCCAGCAGAAGACCAGACCGGGTGTCTGGACCAGGATCCAGCAGAAGACCAGACCGGGTGTCTGGACCAGGATCCAGCAGAAGACCAGACCGGGTGTCTGGACCAGGATCCAGCAGAGACCAGACCGGGTGTCTGGACCAGGATCCAGCAGAAGACCAGACCGGGTGTTTGGACCAGGATCCAGCAGACCAGACCGGGTGTCTGGACCAGGATCCAGCAGAAGACCAGACCGGGTGTCTGGACCAGGATCCAGCAGAAGACCAGACCGGGTGCCTGGACCAGGATCCAGCAGAAGACCAGACTCGGACTGTTCTCGGTTAGAACTCGCGTCTTTGTCGTGGTGTGTTCACTGACTCTGTTTCCTTCCTGGGCAGGGCGACCTGGACCCTCTGGCCTCGGTGAAGACGTTAACCCTCCTCAGGTAGTGACTCGGCTCGGAGACATGTCTTCATCTCCGGTGGATTCTGATCATTCATGTTGTTCTCACTGAAATTCCAGTTTGTTAAGGAACCCGGTGACGAACAAGAAGCACTACAGGCTCTACGTCATCAACAAAATCCCACAGATCCGAGTGCTGGACTTCCAGAAGGTGAAGCTCAAGGTACGTCCTGGTGGATTTCCTGTGACTGATGGAAGCTGAAATTAGGGCTGCCACGATTAGTCGATCAATCGACTAATCAACTAATTTCAACTATTAAAATAGTCGGTGACTAATTTCTTAATCGACTAATAGTTTCTTTATAAGCTCTGTTTTCCCGCTGCCTTTCTGTCTGGTCAGCTTTTCTGTAATTGTATATTGACATGAATAAACACGAACTCTACCAGTCAAATTTGGACACGTTTTCCATTAGACCCAATGAGAAAATGTCAAAATTTTTTATTGGTACTGCAAATATGCTACAATTTATGTATGATCCGATTAGTCAACTTTTGGACTGGTGGATTATTACAATAATTGTTTGTGACAGCCTTAGCTGAAATGCAACTGTCCGCTGAACCTGTGTGACGATGTTTCAGGAACGGCAGGAGGCGGAGAAAATGTTCAAAGGAAAGCGCGGAGCTCAGCTGGCCAAGGACATCGGCAGGCGGATGAAAACGTAAGATTTCTGAGTGTCATTCAGTAAAACTGCAGAATCACCAGGAGCTGCTGGTTCAGGGACAGGGTCCTGGTCTGGACCCAGGTCCGGTCCTCATTCATGTCTTCTTAAGTAGGGCAGGGTCACACTTGGTTTAATCCTGTTTCAACTCACGAGGTGTCAAAAGTCTAGTCAGTTGGAGACGCGCCACTGTGCCACCACGTCATGTGACCGCTCGCGACACTGGCCACGTTTGCATGGAGACTTTTCCCCTTTCCGTACGACATCATCCTGACTGAGGATGTCAGGGCAGCTGTTTACGTGGGAACTAATTCATTCCGATCTGATGTTCATGCACCAACATCAAACAGGAGTTTGACATGTGCAGAATATTACATTCCATTATTTATTAAAGACGGAGGTCTAAAAAGCCATCATCACGGTTGTTGTGGTTTCTGCAGGACTTAAATCCAGCAGCAGCTGATCCTCATGCGCTCCTGCTGCAGACAACCAAGAGGAAAAGCCGTAGAGACGGAGTTTGAGTTAAAAACAAGCTTTCTGTCGCTGTCCAGAGGATTTCCTTCACCACCATCGCTCAGAGTGAGGAAATGTCAGTGGTTGCATGTTTACGTCTGGCTGAAGCATCGCTGTAAGAAGGCAACCTCACACATTCTGGTTCAGCGTTTACAGGATCCACCATCGGTTTGGGAAAAGGAATATTCTATCCCTGTGAACCTGAATGGAAATTCATTCAGTGCGGCACTTTTCACTCAGAGGGCCCGATTTACGAAAGGTTTGCGCTTGTTAAAACGGGCGCTATCTTCATTACGCACGCAATAATCCGCCAGAGCTGATTTACAAAGCAGGGCAAAAGGAGGTTTGCGCCTGTTAACGGGCAAAATAGCGCCGCTGTCCATTTTGCGCATCTGCTGCAGATGAATATGCAAACTGGGCGTTTCTGCCAGAAGGCGCAAAATATTGGGAGGAGACTATGCAAAACCTCAGTTTAATACGCGCAAATGTGATCTATCAACTGTTCAAAGGAAAGCGGGGGCAAAAAATTGCGTGTAATTTAGCACGTCTGAAAAGCAGGTATAACTGGCAGCTTTACGCACTGATGGCTGAAAGAATGCTGCACACAGGACTGCAGACATCGGGTCAGAACCGGTTCTGCTGCAGGACTGCAGACATCGGGTCAGAATCATTTCTCATGATGTGTTCAGGCGACACGTCAAGTTTTCATTATTTAATTAAATAACAATCAACATCACTGTTAAACACGAGTTGTTCTAGACATGAACCAGAACATCTGCAGCTGCAGCATCATGGTAGTTAAAGCTGATATTAATTATGTCTTTTTATTTTCTTTTACTTTTTGCCAATGGCATATTTTTAAATTAAAATCATCTCCTGCTCCTCCACACCGCAGCGACTGCTGCTGCTGTTCTGAGGTTGCTGTCCTGCGTGAAGTTAGCCCCCACCCACAGAAAACTCAGTGAAAATAACCAGTAAAGTCGCACAAACTAATGCTACTATTTTTTACTGAGTTTTGCGTGGGGTGGGGGGCAATTACGCAGGTCCCGTGCCTGGCATTGTGCCAAAGAGCGCGCAGTCTGTGCGTAATATCAGATCATCTTCAACAGCGTGTCCTTATCCATGTCCTTAAACTGGCCTCTTCTTACGATCCACAGGGAAACCTGCTGCATTATTTTTATTTATAGTTATTAGTGGAGAGTTCATTTGCAAAAACAGACAAACGCCACTGTGGAAAAACGGAGTTAACTGCTTTTGTTGCTGTTGGGTACAAACGCCATATCTCCATTTTACATCATTAAAACTCCACTTCACGTGAGCTTGATTTTCTGAAAATATTCAAAAAGTAAATTAAGAGTTTATTTGCAAAAGCAGTTAACTCCGTTTTTTCTAAATGGCGTTTGTCTATTTTTGCAAATGAACTCTTCATATTTATCTTATATTCTGTTTATTTGCCTCATTATATCTCTGAAACTAACATCTCTCTATCAGGATGAATTTCATTTTGCGTTTACCACATGCTCTTCTGAACTTTCCGTGGCGCAGGGAGAGCGCACGCTTAATCCTCATTTAAATCCTGCTGTTTGCGCCTGTTACAGATTGCGCGTGTAATCTTTGTAGATCACCCGCAAACGCTAAAATGACAGCGCACGCTATTTTTTTTGTGAGGCAAAGACATTAGACTCGCAATTTGGAGTCTTTGTAAATCAGGCCCAGAGTGTTTCCATGGATCATTTTCATTCCCAAAGAGCTTTCAAACCAAAGCAGTTGGTATATTTGGCTCCACCTCCCCCCCCCCCCCCGCGCGCGCGCCTCCCCCCACACATTGCCAGGCCTCCTCCGCTCTCCTTATCTGTTCTCTGGGTGATGGGTCGAGCAGGGACATGCTTCCCGCCCCTCCCCCCCCCTCTTCCTCCGGGGGGGCACTCCCCTGGGGGGCCTCCCCCTAGTTCCTCCTTCTGGGGGGGTGGTGGAAACTTGATGGTTAGAGGGGGGGGGGCCAGCACCACCGTTTGGGGGGGGGGGGTGTGGTCTGCGGAGCAGCAGCCCCGGCCGGGGTTCCCCCTCCGTCCTTCCTTTCCTGGGGGGAGGGGGTTATTCTGGGTCAGGATGGCTCTGGTGCCCGTGTCCCCTCCTCCCGTGTGTGTGTGTGTGTGTGTGTGTGTGTGTGTGTGTGTGTGTGTGTGTGTGTGTGTGTGTGTGTGTGTGTGTGTGTGTGTGTGTGTGTGTGTGTGTGTGTGTGTGTGTGTGTGTGTGTGTGTGTGTGTGTGTGTGTGTGTGTGTGTGTGTGCGTGTGTGTGTGTGTGTGCGTGTGCGTGTGCGTGTGCGTGTGCGTGTGTGTGTGCCCCCCACAGAAGAGGACACGCCGCCCCCCCCCCCGCCGCAAAGCCCCCCAACCCCCCCCACCCCACCCGATAATCCAAAACCAGTAAGCCCCTCAGAGACCCTCCCCCCCTATTTCCCCCCCAACACCCCCCCCCCCCCCCCCCTCTTTCTTGAGGGAGAGGCTGTTTGTTTCCCGAAGGGGGCAGATCAAACCCCACCCCAAAAAAAGAGGAAAACGGCCCCCCCCCCCCAAGACCCAAAGGGAGGCCCCTCCGAATTCCCCACCCCCCGCCCTATCCCCCAACACTTACATAATCCCAAATCAATAAAACCACTATCTCAGACACACTCCTCCTCCTCTTTTTTCCCCCTTCCAAAACCCACCACCACCCCTTCCTCCTTGGCGAGGGGGGAGAGGCAAGGGGATGCTGCAGGCGGGCCAGATACCCGGACGGGACCCCAGACAAGGTAAGCCCAACATCGGCCCAGAACTGGTCCACATCTAGTCCCACAGCAGATCTAGATCTAATTTTACAACCAGCTCCAAAACAGGTCCAGTATTCACAAGTAAGACAGTGCTTTCCACCAGCGCCGGCTGTCGGCTATATAGCCCACTACTCAACTAAGTCCAGCCGGCTTCTGGTCGGGATTCCGCGCAACGATGCGTGACGTTTACGCGCTCTGTGGCGCATGCAGCCAAAATGCAGCTTCCTCATTCAGGCTTCCCCACCGTAGTTTCCCTCATAGCTGCTTCAGTGAGTCCCGCGGTGACACCATTCTTTTCCTCACCACAATGAGGAATATAAATATATATATATATATATATATATATATATATATATATATATATATATATATATATATAGTTTGTGTGGTGTCGGTCATATCATCAGTTATATCTTTATCATAAAATTGATCATTTATAACATGATAAATATCACCCTGCCATATCAATAATAAAGTATTACTTTCTGGCTCAGTCCAGTGAGTCCCCTCTCCCCCCTCCCTCTGTCTGTCTGCTCCGGTCTCTGATCAGCTGCACTATTAGTTTAGTCAATGTTGTCTGCAACAGTAAAAAGTTATACAAATAAGGCAAAGAAATTGCAGATTAAAATATTTCTTCAAATATCAAGTTTAGGCCATTGTTATTCTTTACATCAGGAAAAACTATGGCATGTAAATTAACACAACTATCATCATGATAAAGTTGTGTATTCATACCATGTTGTACGAAGAAAAGGTGGCGCTACCTAACTTGTGGCGGCACTACCAACTGTAGATGGGACCAGATGGGTAGATGGGACCAGCGCTTCATGGGAAAAAGTTAGTCTGGAGCCCTGCTTTGATACGGCCAATAATGTTACATTCACTCCCAAAACACATCAAGACAAAGTAAAGCGTATGGGGGGGGGACTCAAAAGATTTGCTGATATTGCCCAGTATCCGACCTCGGTGCGGAGCCCCCGTAAGTGTAGTCTGTCTAGGAGATAACAAGTGGCTAGCCGCGTAGCCGGGCTAGCGGCGCACTTCAGTCCGTTGAGAATCACCAGCTGAAGCAGCTGAACACCGCAAACTTTTCAGTAGCAACACAGTCAGCAGCAGCACAATGCTGTAATTGTTAGCGGCATCCAGGAAATGAGTGATGATGATGGACAGAGATGAACTGGCGGAAGTCTCACAGCTGCAGGGCTGGTATGGAACTTGTTTTTGATGTCAGTATGTCACGGGTAAACGTCCCGGTCTGTCGCGGGTAAACGTTCCGGTCTGTCGCGGGTCCCGGTCTGTCGCGGGTCCCGGTCTGTCGCGGGTAAACGTCCCGGTCTGTCGCGGGTAAACGTTCCGGTCTGTCGCGGGTCCCGGTCTGTCGCGGGTCCCGGTCTGTCGCGGGTAAACGTCCCGGTCTGTCGCGGGTAAACGTCCCGGTCTGTCGCGGGTAAACGTTCCGGTCTGTCGCGGGTCCCGGTCTGTCGCGGGTCCCGGTCTGTCGCGGGTAAACGTCCCGGTCTGTCGCGGGTAAACGTCCCAGTCTGTCGTGGGTAAACTTCCCAGTCCCCTTACACGTAAACGTCCCGGTCTGTCGCGGGTAAACGTCCCGGTCTGTCGCGGGTAAACGTCCCGGTCTGTCGCGGGTCCCGGTCTGTCGCGGGTCCCGGTCTGTCGCGGGTAAACGTCCCGGTCTGTCGCGGGTAAACGTCCCAGTCTGTCGCGGGTAAACTTCCCAGTCCCCTTACACGTAAACGTCCCGGTCTGTCGCGGGTAAACGTCCCGGTCTGTCGCGGGTAAACGTCCCGGTCTGTCGCGAGTAAGCGTCCCGGTCTGTCGCGGGAAAACGTCCCGGTCTGTCGTGGGTAAACTTCCCAGTCCCCTTACACGTAAACGTCCCGGTCTGTCGCGGGTAAACGTCCCGGTCTGTCGCGGGTAAACGTCCCGGTCTGTCGCGGGTAAGCGTCCCGGTCTGTCGCGGGTAAGCGTCCCGGTCTGTCGCGGGTAAGCGTCCCGGTCTGTCGCGGGTAAACGTCCCGGTCTGTCGCGGGTAAACGTCCCGGTCTGTCGCGGGTAAGCGTCCCGGTCTGTCGCGGGTAAACGTCCCGGTCTGTCGCGGGTAAACGTCCCGGTCTGTCGCGGGTAAACGCCTGGTCTGTCGCGGGTAAGCGCCCCGGTCTGTCGCGGGTAAGCGCCCCGGTCTGTCGCGGGTAAACGCCCCGGTCTGTCGCGGGTAAACTTCCCGGTCTGTCGCGGGTAAACGTCCCGGTCTGTCGCGGGTAAGCGTCCCGGTCTCGTCGGGGTAAGCGCCCCGGTCTGTCGCGGGTAAGCGCCCCGGTCTGTCGCGGGTAAACGTCCCGGTCTGTCGCGGGTAAACGCCCGGTCTGTCGCGGGTAAACGCCCCGGTCTGTCGCGGGTAAACGCCCCGGTCTGTCGCGGGTAAACGCCCCGGTCTGTCGCGGGTAAACGCCCGGTCTGTCGCGGGTGAACGTCCCGGTCTGTCGCGGGTAAACGCCCCGGTCTGTGGCGGGTAAACGCCCCGGTCTGTCGCGCGTAAACGCTCGGTCTGTCGCGGGTGAACGTCCCGGTCTGTCGCGGGTAAACGTCCCGGTCTGTCGCGGGTAAACGTCCCGGTCTGTCGCGGGTGAACGTCCCGGTCTGTCGCGGGTGAACGTCCCGGTCTGTCGCGGGTAAACGTCCCGGTCTGTCGCGGGTAAACGTCCCGGTCTGTCGCGGGTGAACGTCCCGGTCTGTGGCGGGTAAACGTCCCGGTCTGTGGCGGGTAAACGTCCCGGTCTGTGGCGGGTAAACGTCCCGGGCCCACGTGGGACAACGTTGTCCAGCTGGACCAGAACTGGGCGTTCTGGTCCAGTTCCAATGGGGAACTGGGTTTCATTTCAATGACGGCTACCTGCTGATGGAGGAAGGTCCTGGTCTCCAGACTGGATTTTTGAGCATGTTTTCATGTCTGAAACAGGTCCAGGTGGGATGGAGGAGGAAGAAGAGGATGAAGGTGACGGTGCAGAGGTGGAGGAGCATATGGAGGAAGGTTATGAAGAGGAGATGAATGACAGGGATGAAGAGGATGATGATGATGAAGACATGGATCAAGTACCGCATCAGAACGGCTCCTGACTTTCCTGAAACTTCTTTTTCTTGTAGATTTCTTTTGCTGCACATGTTTTATATTTTGTAAAATGTCATTAAACTGATTTCTTGTAAGTCGGAGTTTTTCTGTTTGGCTGTTTATCGTTCAGTATGAATAAAGTTTGTTTTCTGGACAGATGAGAAAAAGGAAGATGTAGTGATCCTCTGCTTCTTATTTGAAATGCAACATTCATTATATTTAACATGCTGGGTTAAACTGAGGAGTCTTCCAGAAACTATTTGTGTGAAAACACCATTAACCCTGGAATGGAAAACTCTTCTTACCCAGTCAGTTACCAGTTACCGAGTCACTGACTCGGTGGAGCTCCCCACTGGCAGGAGAGGGACCTAGCTGCAGCCAGAGCCACTACAACCACGCCCACCGTAGGAATGAGTGGACCCTGACCCTAATGTCCACCCGACCACGTCACTACAAACCACGCCCAGTTTCACGACACGCCCCGTGGTTACAAGCTGCAGATAGATGCAGTTGCCTTCATCAGCGAGTCTTCAGTGCAGACTTGGGCCCAATCCCAAACCGCCCCCTACACACTACCCCTTAACCATCGAGTGTCACTCCCAATGAAGTCACACTCGCAGCTGTAGAGGCGCTTCGATAGGAGGTGCAGGGTGTTAATGAGAACGAGACGCCCTCTTCCCTCCACTGGAAAAGGAAAGCAGTCAACACAAACACGCCCGAGTAAATAAATCTGTGTGGGAATACTCTCACTCGTGTGAAGAACAATGTTTTATTTTAAATAATAATCATGATCCTAAACAATTAAATGACAAAAAATTATCGCAACTAATATGCCTAATAATTGACTACTACTAATTATCATTTATCATTATTATCATCATCATCCTCATTGTGCCAATAAGAGGATTATAATCCTCTTTTCTGCTCAAACATTCCCTTTTGCGAGTAAACATCTTGGTCTTTCATGAGTAAACATCCCAGGCCCCAGGTGCACTGTAGGTATACAGTGCACCTGTAACACCCCCCCCCCCCCCCCCCCCAAAACCCTGTTTTTCTGTCAGTGTGACAATAATGCAGGACTCGTGTGGAACATGACTGTTTCCTCCTCCAAAATTCTGGTGAGTCTGCACTGATGCAGTCGGCTAGCGCATCTACTGATGTCCCCCCATGTAGTGTCTGAAATCTGCTCCCGTCGTTCCCTACATAGTGTACATGATATAGTGGACTACATCATACACACTATGTAGGGAACAGGGAGGAGAGTGGAAGAGTGGATATATGTAGGGAACAGGGAGTGAGTGGAAGAGTGGGTAGTGTTGAACGCAGCTCGTGACCTGTGCAGAGCTTAATTACCCATTGATTGGAGTCAGGTGTGTTGCAGCAGGGACACTCCTGATACCTGCAGGATGCCGGCCTTCGATGACCTGAAGGCCCATCCCTGGTATAAGTTTACATCAAGCTGGTGTAAAAATTTGCATCATGAAGACCTGAAACCAGGTCCAGCAGTCAGAAACGCCACTGGAGTCCAGAAAGCAGGTGGAGATGATCTGAGCTTTGTGATAGGTGCATCATCGTAGTCATTAAGGGATGGACATGGTCAGCAACAATACTCAAGTGGTGGTTAAACCGCCATGTTGGTACTATGAAATGTCTGATTTGATTTGACTCTCATATGCAGACTTTTGGTGAATGCATCATCTGAATTATTGCCTGTATTAAATTACAGGCATGCATCTCTGTGTGTGTGTTTGTTGTCTCCACCTTTCCAGCTGAAGGCCATCAATCAGCCAAATGTGTTAGAAAGCCTATCAGGCCTTTGCCTGCAGGTAAGAGCCACATCCTGCTCCCAGTTTACTTCTTAACTGGGAGTATTTGCAGAGGACTTTGGAGATAAAGGTCTCACAGGACCATCCGGCCACAGCTGTGATGACAGATCAGCCAACACAGCACATGACAGCAGATGCCTGCAGAGCTGTTCGCAGCACTTCAACACTGCCATTGTTTCAGTGTGTCCTCTGTGCCTTTGGGCAAGGCGGTACCATACAGCAAACATCTCCAAGCCAGATCTTCCATAAACTAAAGGGTGGAGAGAAGAGGGAGTCATACTTCTGCCAAACAAGGATGTTTACATAATTCAGCTCTAATCCAGCTGAATGCGTCAGTCAGGCTTCGTTTTCATGACTTCCAGCATGAAGAAACACCAAAGGAGTGGCCGTACTCCACGTGGAGCAGCGTCCCTGGAAACGTCCCCGCTCCAAGACACACGGCTGAGTCTGTCCATGTAGAAAACATTTCTTCAACAAGAACAAATCTGTCTTCAACACACCAGGAACAGCCACTAAATGAGTGGATAATCCTTTTAATGAAACAATAAATCTTCTGTTGCAACGTCTGTTTATCTAAATCAAACCGTGTTTGTGATAGAATGCAGAGTTAAGTGTGACTTTGGTTTTGATCTCATAAAATCGTCCAACTCAAACCGCTGGTTCTGTTCCTGAACCTGGACATGAGGAGGAACGCAGCATTCAGAGATGAGGTCAGATACTGCCTCCAGTAGCTGGATCACATGGGCAAAGTGTGGAGAAGATGTGGAGAACGTTCGGAGACACTCGAGGGGTTACGAAAAATACAAATTACAAAAACAGGGGTCATGTAAAGTTTAGAACGTACAGGCATGTGCCGGTCTGAAATTCTGACGCTATAACCTTGAGCTAAATCATGGTATCATGGTATACCATGGTATCATGACTATGCTCTTAAATATTGTTTTTAAGTTACCGTTACCGTCTTCTTCCGCTTATCCGGGATCGGGTCGCGGGGGCAGCTGCCTAAGCAGGGAAGCCCAGACTTCCCTCACCGCCAGCCGCCAGCTCATCCGGGGGGATCCCAAGGCGTTCCCACGCCAGCCGGGAGACGTTGTCCCTCCAGCGTGTCCTGGGTCTCCCCCGTGGTCTGGTCCTAGTGGGACGTGCCTGGATCACCAGGGAGGCGTCCAGGAGGCATCCTGACCAGATGCCCGAGCCTCCTCATCTGGCTCCTCTCTATACGGAGGAGCAGCGGCTCTACTTTGAGTCCCTCCCGGATGACCGAGCTCCTCCCCCTATCTCTAAGGGAGAGCCCGGCCACCCTGCGGAGGAAACTCATTTCAGCCGCTTGTAAGTGTCTGGGTAAATAAAAACAACTTATTTTGGTTGAACAATGCCCTTTATTAGAACATCTGTACTTCTTCCTTTGATGTTTAATGGCATTGGCGTTGGCAAGACATGTTAATTTACTGCCACCAACTGGGAGCAGAAATTACCTTTTTCGATTCACCAGCCAAGTTGGCCAGTAGATAAGAAAAAAAATCCACCGGCCAAGCTAATTTTTTACTGGCCAAAATATCTAACTATTTTACCTCTCCACCAAGGTAAAGCCAGAACGTCTCCACCAGAATAAAGCCGGAGCGTCTCCATCAACGTGAAGCGGGAACGTCTCCATCAACGTGAAGTCGTAATGTGTCCACAAGTATGAAGCTGGAACGTCTCCATCAACGTGAAGTCGTAATGTGTCCACAAGTATGAAGCTGGAACGTCTCCATCAACGTGAAGTCGTAATGTGTCCACAAGTATGAAGCTGGAACGTCTCCATCAACGTGAAGCCAGAACGTCTCCACCTGATTGAAGCCGGAACGTCTCCACCAGAATGAAGCTGGAACGTCTCCATAAACATGAAGCCGGAATGTCTCTATCAATGTGAAGCTGGAACGTCTCCACCAGAATGAAGCTGGAACGTCTCCATAAACATGAAGCCGGAATGTCTCCATCAATGTGAAGCAGGAACGTCTCCATAAACGTGAAGCCGGAATGTCTCCATAAACGTGAAGCCGGAATGTCTCCATAAGCATGAAGCCGGAACGTCTCATTCAACATGAAGCTGGATCATCTCCACCTGACTGAAGCCGGAACGTGTCCACTAGAAAGAAACCAGAGTGTCTCCATCAACGTGAAGCCAGAACATCCCCACCAAAATAAAGCCTGAGCGTCTCTTTCAACGTGAAGCCGGAACGTCTCCACCAGAACGAAGCTGGAACGCCTCCATAAACATGAAGCCGGAATGTCTCCATCAATGTGAAGCTGGAACGTCTCCACCAGAATAAAGCCTAAGCGTCTCTTTTTAACGTGAAGCCGGAACGTCTCCACCTGATTGAAGCCGGAACGCCTCCACTAGAACGTATATCCCTTAGGCTGACTGGGGATATACCACTCACATGTGACTCTCACCCGGGAGTTTGAGAGTCACATGTGTGGGTGGGATTGAATCCTGCCCGGGCCCTCCGATGCGCACTTGCCACAGTGTTGGAGCAACACACAGAGTTCATGACTTAAATACTCCTGAACTATGAAAACTGGGTCATTTCTTGTGTTTGAGACTAAAGAGGGACATAAAACCGCTTCAAGCCTGCTGGCTGCCGATAAATCTCCATATCTGGGAAGTGGTTTAGCCCATCAGAACCGGGGATGAGAGAATGGGCTGGAAGTAGAATAACTGGAGAGAATCACAATAGAAAAGTTCAACTTTTCTTTAAGAATCCAAAAGGTTGAATTTGACCAAATTTGGGACAAATAGATTTAATTTGTAATCCCCTGCTAAGCTGTGCATGACCCCCTTGTATGATAAGTATAAAGTCTTTTATTAAAAAATGTTTTGTTGATTTCTTTCATTCATTTTGTCGATGTGAAGATAAGTAATCTCTCCGGCTTCAGATGTGACATGTTGAGTGTTTGAGACGGATGAGGCTGAGATTATGTAAACCGTGCGTGGGTAACAGAGGGAGGGTTTGGTTTGTCTATGTGGTGCTAATCCCGTAGATGTGCTGGAAGATGGACTCACTGGGAAGTGAATATCGAGGAGCTTGGTGCACTCAGACTGTCTTTATCATAAACCATCACATTAGGAGAATTTTTATCCATTTATCTGCATGTTGGGTTTTGTTTTATTTTCCAAACAAAGTAAAACAAAAAGAACACGAGAAACAGAAACTGGTCACATATTTGACATGAATAAATGACATTTAAAGCCAAGTATTTCCTGACGTAATGTGGAGATGAAGCATGGCTTGTATCCTGGACTGAGTCACTGGCTTATTTACGCCGGTCTTCCTCATTAACACTTCCTCATCCTCCTCCCTAGAGAAACACACTCATGTTTACATCTGAACACTGGGGAACATTGTGCTCCAGACCAGCAGCCGTGGGCTGAATGACCATGTCTGATGGAAAATGTTGGACCACAGCTGGAGCCACATGTCCTCGGCAATGAAAACCAGTAATTGTTGGTCCACATTAACTAGTATACAACAGGGGGTAAAATTAAGGGATACCCTGGTAGAAGCTCAGCTTCAGGACCAGCAACCATCAGACCAGGATGAGGGGTCTCTGGCTGTCAGGGGTCTGCAGCAGCAGCTGAATGGTGGAGGATCTGCAGATAAATGAGCTGACTTGCAGGTTCTGGTTCTGGAAAGTCGTCAGCAGGGAAACGTGAGGAATGCTGAGTCGTCAGACACCAGAATTAAAGATTAAAAGATCAAAAGCTTCATTGTCATTAATGAAGTACTGGCAGTGTTGTATAAAGTACCCAAAAGCCATACTTGAGTAAAAGTAAAAGTACCTTACTGGAAAATGACTCAAGTAAAAGTAAAAGTTGCCTGCTAGAATATTACTTGAGTAAAAGTAAAAAAAGTAGCTAGTATTTACTGTACTTAAGTATCAAAAGTAAAAAGTACTGTTAATAAAATGCAATCAGAAATTTGAGTTTAACATTTTCTTTATTTCTGTTTAATTTAGTTTTTAAGTTTTAATTTGCAAAGTATAAAGAAGTTTCAATACCTCCAACCATATAGAAAAATACTATACACACAAACACATCCTTACAGACCTGCATGCATGCCTACCAACATTCATACCCACGTGCATTCAATATTAAATCATTCCTAATAAACTCTTGGTGCTTGGAGGTGATGCAAGCAAACAAAGAACTTGATTGGCTGAACTTTAACATGACTGCAGTGCGGCAGCTCTTGAATTACTGAACCCCGAAAAACTTTTTGTTCAACCTCAAAAGATGTTGTTTCTCAAAAAGGCGAGAACTCAATCTCACTCTTCTTGGACTGAAGACCAGACCAGCGATGCTGAACAGTCTTTCACCTGCTGCTGAGGCAGGTAAAGGTGTGTTTAGCTTCAGAGACGGCTGCACAAGGCTGCTAGTGGCTACTAGTCCCACTACAACAAAACAAAGATTGTACATTGGCTATTAAGTTCCTTATTTATGTTATGTATTTTGTAACTAGTAACTAAGATGCTCAAGTAAATGTAATGGAGTAAAAGTATTGATTTTTCTCGGAAAATGTAGTGAAGTAAAAGTAAAAGTCATCAGAAATAGAAGTAGTAAAGTAAAGTACAAATATAAAAAAATACTACTTAAGTAAAGTAACGAAGTATTTTTACTTCGTTACTATACAACACTGAGTACTGGCATGCTGTATGCACAACGTGGCTACAACGCGAATGCTGAAAATACCATGACTGGGTTTAAAATAAGACACAAAATCCTCAATAAGTTAAAAATTACACAGCAAGCATGGAGTATATGTATGTGTGCAAAGGTTGCATGGAGTTATTGCATTATGGGGGTCTGGTGCACGGGTGCATTCAAGGTGGTGATGGCTGTAGGGAAAAACTGTTCTTGAGTCGGCTCGTCCAGGATTTGGTGGACCTGTAGTGTCTGCCAGAGGCTAGCAGGTCAAACAGGTGGTGAGCAGAGGAGTGGAGTCTCTGATGATGCCCTGCTCTGTGGAGGCAGCAACACATGTGAATGTGAACCTGCTGGTTGTAGCGTTGGGATCTCAAAACGTGCAAAGGTGTTTAGCTCTTCTGAGTCTACAGCCATCTAGTCTTGGCCCCTGAAGTTGGTTAACTCCTGGATGTTACGGCCACACAGTATTAACCTCTTCTGTTTTTGGATCAGGGGTCCTGTGTTGCTGACAAACATGCTTGGAAGAGGAGGCCAGTGGGGTCTTTCCCGAGCCTCGATAGTTTTTTTACCAAAACATATTTTTATTGAAATTTTCTTAACTTTCACATTCACACGTACATAACCCCAATCTGGCAGAATAAGGTCCTATAAAGGGTAAAACAAACAAACAAAAAAAAAAACAGTTGCACAAAAAAAGGAAATGATATTTATATATATACATACATAAGCATCCAGTCATATCCATATACCCAGGAAGTTTAAAATAAAAAACAAAGCAAACAAACAACAGAGCATACTTTCAAGAGGTTTGTGGTTGGTTATGGGTTTCCAAAAATTGTATGTCAGGGTTCCATAAATGTCCAAAAGTTCTTTTCTTTCTCTTTAATAATATATAAGTCTCTCCAGAGCTAAACAGTCCATCATTTCCTTTTCCATTTGAATAGAAGGTGCATCCA
Organism: Atherinomorus stipes; assembly: GCA_023101725.1. Classification (NCBI taxonomy): domain Eukaryota; kingdom Metazoa; phylum Chordata; class Actinopteri; order Atheriniformes; family Atherinidae; genus Atherinomorus; species Atherinomorus stipes. Next base: position 127,581 of record JALJCO010012265.1, on the reverse strand, counting down.
AGTGTTTCCACAACAGTCCGATTATCCTTCTGGCTTGTAAAAGTCCAAAACCAATAATCAATACCTGCTGGCCAGTGGGTGCAAAGTCTTTAGGGTATATTCCCAAAATACAGAGTTTGGCATGAAAAGGAATTCCCCTTCCAGCTATGCGACCTATACATTCAGTTACATTCTTCCAAAATTGCAGTACCTTTGTACAATCCCATAAACAATGCATTAATGTACCCTTCTCCTCCCTACATTTTACACATATATCTGGGACATTAGGGAATATGTGATGCAGCCTGCTAGGTGTGAAGATAAGTGCGCATCAACCATTTATATTGTAATAACCTAAATTTTGTGTTGATAGATTGAGTCTGAGCCTTTAAACAAGCCCTTTCCCAGTCAGCCTCAGGGATATCCTCCTGTAAGTCAATCCTCCATGCCTCGTTTCTTGGAAGACGACTCTTTTGAAAGCGTTAGCAACAGGTCATAGAACAATAAGAGATGTCCTCTTCCATTCATGTGAGATATTATTACATTTTCAATCTTAGACAATGGAGGCAAGGACAGCTGTTTATATGTGGTCAAAATGAAATGTTTTAACTGTAATTATTTGAAAAAATGTTTCTTTGGAATATCATACTTTCCACACAGCTGATTATATGACATCAGAATGCCTCCTGTGTAAAAAATCTAAAATTTTCTCAACACCTTTCTCAAACCAGAGTTTAAATCCACTGTCTGACCTCCCAGGTATAAAGAAGTTATTACTCCATATAGGGGAAAACTGTGATAATACGGGTGCATCTCCAACATGTTTCTGTGCAGAGAACCACACAGAGATGGAATTTCGGAGAAAAGGATTTTTTGTCTGTTTAATGAGCTTTGTAGAACTCGCGGAGTACAAGTACAGTTAAAGAGGAAGTCTTGGTGTTGCTTTCTGCTCTATAGACAACCAAGCTGGGAAGGGAGCAGCTGAAAAGTAGTACATTATTAGACTCAATTGGGCAGCCCAGTAGTACAGTTTTAAATTGGGGAGCTGAAGCCCTCCTCTTTCATATGGTAAACACAGTTACCTTAGTTTTAGCCTGGCTTTTGTATTATTCCAAATGAAATGATTAAACAAACTGTCAATGCTATGGAAAAAAGTATCAGGTAATGGAAGTGAAAGAGAATAAAAAAGATATAAGAATTTTGGTAAAACCATCATTTTGATGATATTTATGCGGCCAATCATAGATATAGGCATTTGGGTCCAGCGGCCTAGCAACTCACTCACTCTGTCCATCAATGGGGCATAATTTAAGGAAGCTATTTGTGCTACATCAGGACTGAATTTATCCCCAAATATGTAAATCCATCATTTGAAGTTGTAAATGGTGTGTCTACAGTGGGTTTCATTGTCATTCAAAAACATTAATGCTGATCTGAAATTATTTATTTTGTACCCTGATATATTTCCAAATGTTTTGATTAAATGCTCTGTTTGAGGAATAGTGTTTTTTTAATTTGTTAAAAAAAGAATTATGTCATCAGCATACAATGCAATGCTCACAATTACCAATAATTATGCCGCTGATGTGTTCATGGGTTTTTATTGCCATAGCTAAAGACTCTATAGCCAACACAAACAATAAGGGGGATAATGCCTGGTTGATCGTTGGAGAGTGAAGGGTTTAGAAATGTTATTATTGGTCAATATTTCAGTAGTTGTTTTTTTTTATTTTGGCTTGTGTACAAAAGCTTTACCCATCTCAGAAAATTAGCACCAATTCCAAACCCTGGAAGCACATTAAAAAGAAAGCCCCATTCAATTCTATCAAAAGCCTGGCGTGCATCTAAGGACAGTACAGCTGTATCTCTAGAATTATGTTTTTCATACAGTATGTTCAGAACACGTCAGATGTTATGAAATCCATGTCTACTTTTGACAAACCCATTCTGATCGTTACTAACAAGGTGTGAAAGATGTAATTCCAACCTTCTTGCCAAGGCTTTACAGAATATCTTAATATCAAAACCCATCAAATTAATGGGTCTATAAGAAGAGCACTCATTTGGTGGTTTGTTTGGTTTCAAAATTAGAGTTATCAATGCCAGTCTTAAGGATGGAGGGACTCCTCATACATGGCCAATAATGGAGCCAGAAGTTTTTTCCCAAATCTCTTGTAAAATTCAATAGGAAAGCCATCTGGCCCCGGTGCTTTTCCACTCTTCATGCTTTGAATGGCCTCCGCCAATTCCCTCATCGAGCCTCGATTGTTGTCTGGAGCGGCACCCACTCTTTTGCTTCCTCTCTCTTCTCCGTCTCTGCCTCCTATCCACGGATCTCCCGGTGGTCCTGCCACCTTGGTTGGGATGTTGTGCAAGCAGTGAAACTTATCAGTTATAGCAATCTTTATGTTAAGTCCAGTATTAGTTGGGAAGCAGACAGATGAAGGAGGCAATTCAAACACAAAGCAGGATAATCTCATTCCAGCAGTCTTAAGGCCCATTTCTGCTCGACGCAGAAGACAGATGGACAGTTTCATCCGTCGTCTGCGAAGGTTATGTACGGAATTTGGTGCGTTTTCAAGGGGCTTGTTGGTCCGTCATTCAACGCAGGGGACAGAGCAATACCACCAGAAACCACGGGGTCAGTGTTGAGCTGTGGAGCTGATATGCAGGAACAAACCAGAGAAGAAGAACAGGAACCAGAAAAATAACAACACAAAAACAGTTGGGGTTATTAGCCCAAAAAAAGCACCTGAGAAAGAAGATGCCAAACAAATTGAGAGAATCTGTAGACATGGCTAGAGCTTTTGAGGAGAGGCTGTGTGAGTGTCTGAAAATACACTTATATTGTATTTTCGGACGATGTGATGTGTGACATCACATTGCCAGGACACAAGGACAGGCAGCACTGCTGCCTAGCGGACAAACTGGTTTATGAGCAATGGGAACGTGGAAGATGCATGGAAGTATAAAGGCAGCCACGTACAAACTCACCCAGCAGACCAAAGAGGTCACCTAAGGGACTTCAGGGTAGCACATGAGCTTCCATCCGCCACCTGGACAGTATCATGTGCTGCCATGCACAGAAACACAGAAAACACAAATAGAACTTTTTCAGTAATGACAAATGATCTCTCCTCCACTTCTCTTTCACTGTCTTACGGTGTGCTGCAGGGTGCCATCCTGGGCCCTATTTTCTTTATACATGCTCCCCTTAGGTTCTGTAATAGAACCTAAGGGGAGCTTAAGGGGAGCCTAAGGTGACGTCATAATGTCACTTTCCATGTCTATTCAGATGACTTGCAAATCTACTGTATCTGCCCATATCCCACAACGCCCCCTTATACACAACCCATCCAAGCTTGTCTGCAGGACATAAACAACAGCTGTCACAAAATTTCCTTTGTCTAAATGACTTAAAGGAATAGTACACCCACAGAACGATGTAACTTTATTTTCCACCCCCCTCATGGTGAGCAAGACTTCGGAGCACTTTTTTAATATCTCAAATGCAGCCGGTGATCAGGAAGGCTTATCGTTTCCCCCCAACTTTCATATAATGGAGTTCACCGGGGTCCGAGCCAAAAAGGTCCATAAAAGTCCACAAAAACGTGTCAATATTCCTCCATACTGCTCATCCAATGTAATCCAAGTGTCCTGAGTGGGTAGCATCCAGAATAAACTGGAAACCATCATTTAGGAGATTTTTATACATCGCATCTTTTGCGAGCACACTGATGCGCGTTCATGAAACTACGGAAGACGAAGCAGACGAGATCGCGCGTTCTCTTTTTCATTCTTTCCTGTTTTATATCAATATCAGCCCCTCTTGGACCCTATTGTGTTTGTCTGCAGCTCTGTCGCTCTTAGCACAATGTAAACAGCTAATTTCTTCTTCTACGCTTGCATTATCGGCAGAGTAGGCTCTGAACACCGAGGCATCTGTAGTTTCGAGAACGTACATATGCGCGCTTCGCGAAAGTAAGACTGTTTAGGATCTAAAAATATACTAAATGATGTCGTTTCAAGTAAATTCTGGACGCTACCCACTCAGGACACTTGGATTTCATTGGACGAGCAGTATGGAGGAATATTGACAAGTTTTTGTGGACTTAATGAGAAGCCTTCCTGATCGTCGGCTGCATTTGAGATATTAAAAAAGTGCTTCAGAGTCTTGCTCACCATGAGGATAAGTGGAAAAAAAGTTACATCATTCTGTGGGTGGACTATTCCTTTAAAGTCTGAATTCATTCTCTTCGGCTCCCCCAGCCCTGCTAACGCACTCCCAGACAGGCCTGCTGACAGTCTTGCCTGTCAGAACAAGATGAGAGAAGATGGTGGTGGTTGAGCTTTTAGTGCAACTACAGATCCTGAAAATGAGGATCTGCGTATGTTTTTTTAAACTCTCTTTCCTCATATAACGCGAACATTTATCACATCATCTCCAGAAAACTAACTTACTCGGTCTTACTCTGATCTGCCCAGTCAGTCCCTGCTTTTAAAACTTTACTGAAGACGTTCCTATATGAGCAGGCATTTAAATAGCTTAGGTTATTTTGTCTTTAATTCTAAAACACGTTTTAAATTAATCAAATCAAATTTCAAATCAAATCAAATTTATTTATATAGCCCTTTACAGTACCCATTGGACACACAAAGTGCTTTACAGCAGGGTAACAGAAAAAGAGACAACAATGCAAAACATAAAAATGCAAATTTAAATACTAGGAAAAGTGAAGAACAAAAAAGAGTTAAGAGTGAAAACAACCAACAGAGAATCAGAACAGGCTACTCGGGGGAGTGCAGGGTGTACCTAAGAGAGAGTAAAAACCTTTAATAAATAAACTAGTTAGAATTAAAAGCTAGACTAAAAAAATATGTCTTTAACTTCGATTTAAAAGAGCCCAGTTCAGTCGTGAGACGAATGTCGGGGGGCAGTGAGTTCCAAATTATTTAAACTGGTTGCCGTTAGTGTTTCTGTGAACTCTTGCTGTTGTTACCTCCACCAAGGAGGTAATGTTTTCAGTAGCGTTGGTTTGTATGTCTGTCCGTCCATCTCTCAGCAACTTTACGTAAAAAGTTCTGGACGGATTGACCTGAAATCTTCATCAGCCGTGTGTCTCAGTCCAAGTACAAACCCGTTAAATGTTGGTGGTGATCCGGATCACCTTCTGGATCCAGGAATGTTTTGAAGGATTCTTTATCATTGTGAGGTCGGCCGTGTTGGAAAGGCTGCTGATGAGGCGTGAGCGCCCCCTTGTGGCAGAAGTGTGCAGCTGCTACTGAGCACATGATGTCAGGATGCAGAAATGAAACTTGTGAGCAGCAGTGAGCACGAGGACAGACTTCTAGCAGGTGAAGATGGTGAACTGTGTGCGTATGTGAAGAACTGGAAGTAACTAGTTGTATTTCTGCTGAACGGGATGTTTATTGAGCCTTTAATGTTTTTTAGCTGATCTGCTTATTCAGAAGTTTCCTCCATTCACCATGTCCCTTTTTATGCTATTAAGCTAGCTGACCTGCTACATGCCAGTTCAATGAGAAAGTTAACTTTTCCACCAAGAAAATGTCATGCATTACTGCATGTTTAGTTCTAACTGGAAGGGATTTATTAGTAATGATTAATACCTTGAATGTGTTTATTTGCCGAACGAATGTTCCTCATGGCTTTGTATTTCTGTTTATAGACCACACTGACTTCCATCCAGCATTCGCCTTAACTAGCCTGGAATTTCTCACCTGTTAGCCTGTCATTTGTTGCATTGCTGTGCTGTTCTGATTCAATCTCGGCATACATGGTGCGTTTAGTGTGACCATTTTGGCAATTGGGCCGACTCTTGGCCAAATTGTGCGTAGCGCAGCATACAAGCGGCTCACGACGAGCACCCCATCAGAAATCGTGAGTTGCAAGAAAATCAAACCTGTTTGATATTCTGGTCGTGGCTCGTGAGTGAACCTCATGTTGAAGCAGAGACACGACCAGACTGAGAACTCTTTCCTCAGAGATTTTCAAGCCATTTGGACGGAGTTCTCATTGTAGAACCGACAGACCGTACATCCTACGTCTGCTCAGCTAATTCCTCGTCCACACCTGACGTCGTTGCCTTTTCTTTTTGGCGAATTCTTCACAAAGAGGAGCGCAAATTGCCAAGGCAATGTGGTTTTTTGGTGATAGCATAGGCCTACTGTTGCTGTTGCTGCTGCTGTTGTGGTTGTTATCTTCTTCTTCTTTTCTTTTTTCTTCTTCTACTACTAGCTGTATTTATTGCATTGCATGTCGGGATTGTTCAAGACCCCGACCTGTCTTTGAGGACGTACATTGTGAGTAGTCAGATCGCATCCGAGCGTCGGTTCATACAATGTGAGAACAAACATCGCAAGCTGTGAACTTTTGAACTCTGCGACTGATTCGCACAATTTGAGTTGGAGCTGTGAGCAACATTTAAAAATGTTACAGTGTAGGCTGGCTTAAAGGGATATTGTGTAAGTTCTCCTGTTATTTATTCACAAAAATTGATTATTTTGTTCAAAAGTGTTTTTCTATTAATCAGTAATCACTCCCATCAACAAACTAAAGTGCTCCTCTAAGCTCTGAATTTGCCGTTTGTATCATTCATATACACATCGAACGGGTCGGCTCGGTGGGGGCTACCATGTTGTGTCGCCATGTTTTTTCTTTTCTTTTTTTTTTCTTTTTTACTTGTCCTGTCCAGCATCAAAGCAAGCAGAATGGAAATCTGATTGCTTTATTCTGTTGAACAGTTTTGCTTTACCAAGCGGAGCTTTATGAACATAAGGCTCCACTTGATATCATGTTTATTCATTTTATTTCTTTATTTAAACATTTGTCTATTACACCATTCCATTTCATACTGCTGGGCCTGACAAGGGAGAAATGAAAGTGAATAGAGGTAATGATAGAAAGTGAAACAGAGAGAAAGGAGTAAGGAAGAGGAAGAGAGAGAGGAGAGAAAACATGAATCCACTTACACAGTTCACTGGTACATCTGTACAGCGATCCCTAAACAACCAAGGTCTCTGTTGGAAAACAAAACAAGCGATCCCCTACAGGAGGACCTGCAGGTGGCTTCAATATCCTCAGATCATACAAACACACGCAGAACTACGCAGAGAAGAGGTACAACCTAGTCATCGCAATGGGAAGTAGAGAAGAGGTACAACCTAGTCATCGCAATGGGAAGTAGAGAAGAGGTACAACCTAGTCATCGCAATGGGAAGCAGAGAAGAGGTACAACCTAGTCATCGCAATGGGAAGTAGTGTCACAGTGTCATCATGCATAATAAAGGGTGCTCCGTGGTGATACAGTCATGCAGATGCAGCCTCGTCTCTGCAAGGAGGAGGAAGCCCGCAAGGCTCACGACCCAGGCCCCCAGCAGCCACCCAGAGGCCCAGATCCCAGCCACCCCCCCCCCAAAGAACGGACACACATCCCCCAAAGGGCGGCAAAAGGCGGCCCCAGCCGGAGCCCCCTGCGGTCTGGGGGCCAAGGCCCCAGCGGACCAAGACCAGCAGCTGCCGACCCCACCGGGCGCCGGGCGCCCCCCGGGGCAGAGACACCACCGGGCCCAGGGCCCAAGCGCCCAGGAGCAGCCACCCCCCCCTAGACCCGGGTGGCCCAACTGAAACCCAGGAGGACCGGACCCCCCAGACGACACCCCCCCAGGGCAGGCCAGCCCCCACCCCAACGTCCCTGCCCCACACACCTGACACCAGGGCGCCACCACCTCTACCACCCCCCTACCCCGCCACCACGCTCACACACACACTCCCCACACACACATACCCCAACACCCCCATGTACCCCCCCCCACACACACATACACCCACCCACTCCGCTCTCCGACCTTACATACCCACACTCACTCCTCCCTCCACCCCCAACACTCTCCTCCCTCTACCGTCCACACCTACCCCCACCCTCCTTATACCCTCTAACACACACATGTACTCCCCCCAAATAACTGCTGCAACCCCTCCCTCCACCCCACACATATGCCCCCACCTCCCTATACCCGCAATACCCCATACAATCCCCCCTTACATGTCCAGCCCCGCCCATCCCTCTGACCTATCACACTCCCGCCCTTCCTTCCTTCAGCCCCTCATGACCATCCCTACTAGACACTCACGAGCATGCCACTCCTTCCTCCATCCCCCCTTTCCTCCAACCACTTACCCACATCTCCTCCCTCTTCCAGCCCAAGTTCCTCCCTCCCACATTTCCTCTTTCACACTCTCATTCATTATTCTCAAATACCCACCTCTCTCTTGCCCATGCCCTCGTGCCTCCTGAGTGGTAGCTCGGGCCGGGGAAGGGAGCCGTGAGCTCCAAGCCCCCAACACGTTCCCACCCACCCCACCCACCCCCCATCCCCCCACCCCCTGACGCAGCAGGCCAGGCACCCCCGGGCCAGCAGATCCCCCGCAATGCAGCCAGCCTTAACCACTAGCGCGTAAAACAGCCACTACTCCCCCTCTCCCCAGTAGCACCCGGGAGACCAGGGTATGAAAGGACCCTGCCCCCCCCCCCCCCCCCCCCCCCCCCCCACCACACACACACACACACACCCCCCTCATGACTTGTGTGAAGATGTGTGTTGTTTGCAGTTAAAACTGAGGGGCAGTGCCAGTCATGCCCGGGAGTGGGGTCGCGTAGGGGGTATGACCCCCCAACCGGCCTCTCCCTCCTTCCACACACTATATGGCCCGCCCCTCAGAAGTGGTTGTGAGCTGTTGTTATTTTATGTGTTTAGGTGTCTAAGTGTGGTTAAAACTGGGGAGCAGGCTGTCTCTAGACGTGGCAAGCAAAGGCACTTTGGTGCCCTCCCTCACCACGCCCGCTTGACACGCACCCTCCCCAAAACCCTACGTGTGTGTGTGTGAGAGGTAGAGCAGGGGGGGAGAGAGGTCTTGGGAAGGGAGACCAGGGGGAGAATTCCCCCCTGGAAGAAGAGCCGTTACCGGCAATAGGTACCCCTGCCTCCCGGGATCCCCCCAGGGCAGAAGGGGGCAGGCATGGCCGCCCTCACGGCCAGGCGACCGGCATTGACCACAGAGGGGCCAGCCTCGGCCCCTGGGGGCACCTGACCACCCCAGGCCAGGGAGGGGGGAAAAGGGACGGGAGCGGAAAAGGTCGGCGGAGGGGCCAGAATCACCGGCCTACCATCCCCAGGCCCCGTAAACCCCCCAAGAGGCACGCAGAGCTGCTTTTTTTTCCCCCTCCCCTTTCCTCCCCCACTCTATCCTATCACCCCCACACCCTACTTCAAACAACCCACAACTTTACCCCCGTCAACACTCCCCCATCCCATCCTCCTCCCACCCCTCCTGCATAGCCAGCTAGTCCCCGCACATCGTGTCGCCATGTTTTTACGCTCAGTCGAAGCGTGACAGAAGGAAACCACAGAAACTCACCCGGCACCTGAGTTGTCAGCTCAGTTCGAGGTGATGCCTTTGAAAAGAGAAGAAACTGAGCATTACACCGATGCTGCGTTCACGTGCAGTCGGGCAGACGGCTGTCGTTAACACACTAGATGTAACTTGAATCACAGAAGCCGAGAGAAAGATGGTAAAGCATGGGTCAGGGAAAACAATACGACATCGCCATGACAACATAGCAGAGGGACTGAAGTCTCTGTAGCTGACAGACCACGTCTTCACATAGAGATTTGTTTATGCCTTTACATGCAGCGGCTGTCGACCGTCTGTCCGGTTTCACCTGAACCCAGCATGAAAAGTACCGAGTTGTTTGCGATTTGTCCCTTTAAGAGTGACCAGTAAAGACAGTTAACTGTTCAAGTGAGTCGTGTGTGTTCTGACCGACACCCCATAGTGAACTTAAACCCTCCTTACCAACGCCTGAACAGTCTTACAGCAACATCACCCTGAAAGGACACATTTTTCTAATTTTTCCATATAACTACAAATGACCCGAGTGTTTGGTAAAAAATTTACAAGACAGGATCTCAATGAGTTCTAGAATGTTTGGAAAGTTGATCCGGATCCAGAGAAAATTCCGGATACGATGATCCAGAACACACAAAGATGAGGGAGTCGAGCTGCTTGGTGGAGGTCTGTGTTCGCCGAGTTGTCGTTGTTTTTTTTTTATTTTTGAGTGTTTTATGGTTTTATATGTTGTGAAACACCTGTTGTGTAGATGTGCCATAAAAATAAACTTGAACTTGAAACGCAGGACTGAAGGAGGCTGGAGCTGCTCCTGGTCCTGGTTCCTGGTCCATCACAGAACCAACAGAGACCGATATTCAGTCAGACTAACTTTCACTCCTAGAAAGAATTTAGAGAATTAAATCACTCAGACATGATGTGTTTGGACCGTGGGGGGAAGCTGGTGAGAACTCACACACAGCTGGAGAACCGAGCAACAGAAACCTGCCTTCATCCTCCCAGATGTCAGGGGTCTGCGTTGACCAGATTTTTCCACTTTTTTTCCTCTCAAATTTTTCAGTGAACCTCAGTCCAGGATTAAATCTACCAAAATGTAATTATTCTCACATTTTCACCCTTTAAAGTCCATTTAAATGACATAATGCCACTGTTCTTGTGAAATAATATTCACATGGAATAAGTTATGGATGAAAGATTGGGGTCTTCAGGTGTTGGTGATGAACGAACTTTTAGCAGGTTGGTGAAAGATGAGGCGAGCTCATTTTCCTCACCATGACTCCAGAGAAGTGGCGAAAAAGCCACAGCAGCTGATCCCAGACGTCCTCACAGAGATGGAAACCTGCTTGCAGAGTAAACAAACTCTAATCTCTGACTCCACCTGGACGTTATAAAAGGACCGGTCCTCCAGGTGAGTCTCCTCATCGTCAGCCAGCCCGTCGGACCGAGATGGGTGCCCAAGGACTCCCCCTGCCGTCATGGCTCGTCCTCCTGATGCTGCTGGACGGCTCCCTGACTCAGACCGGTGAGCAGCAGCACATCCATGTTCTCCTGTTTCACTTCTCGCTTCCTTCCTGCTCAACTTCAAACTTTACTCAGACTAAACATGAAGAAACTTTAGCTGTAGTCACAAACTTGAATGTTTAGAGTAAAGTGCCCAGAGGACCTGATCTCTAGGACCTTCAAGGACACAACCTGGTGGACAACCCGGTCCAGGAGCTGCTGGACAGCTACGGGGGACAAAAACTCTTTTTGGGGACATTGTAATGGCAAAATGATGTAAATCCAAATATTTAGGTACTACAATGGCAAGCAGTCATACAACTATGAAACTATAAAACTATCTTGACACATAAGGGGAGGCAGGGAAAACTGGTCCTGAGTCTTGCTGCAAGTCTGTTTCAATTTATCACCCCCAACATTCCCAAAAAGACAAAAAAGTTCATGTTGGCCTGAAACTTCTCATAAAAATGTTTATTTTTCAGAACTAGAACACAGTCTGATCATGTCTGTAGAACATGGATCTGGATCTGGTTCTGTAGCTGGTAGAAAGGACTGGGATCTGGATCTGGTCCGGTAACTGGTAGAAAGGACTGATTTGGATCTGGATCTGGTCCTGTAGCCGGTTGAAGGACTGGATCTGGATCTGGTCCTGTAACTGGTAGAAAGGACTGATTTGGATCTGGATCTGGTCCTGTAACTGGTAGAAAGGACTGATTTGGATCTGGATCTGGTCCTGTAGCTGGTAGAAAGGATCGGATTTGGATCTGGTCCTGTAACTGGTAGAAAGGACCGATTTGGGTCTGGATCTGGTCCTGTAGCTGGTAGAAAGGACCGGATTTGGATCTGGTCCTGTAACTGGTAGAAAGGACTGATTTGGATCTGGATCTGGTTCTGTAGCTGGTAGAAAGGATCGGATTTGGATCTGGTCCTGTAACTGGTAGAAAGGACCGATTTGGGTCTGGATCTGGTTCTGTAGCTGGTAGAAAGGATCGGATTTGGATCTGGTCCTGTAACTGGTAGAAAGGACTGATTTGGATCTGGATCTGGTCCTGTAGCCGGTTAAAGGACTGGATCTGGATCGGGATCTGGTCCTGTAACTGGTAGAAAGGACCGATTTGGGTCTGGATCTGGTCCTGTAGCTGGTAGAAAGGACCGATTTGGATCTGGATCTGGTCCTGTAGCTGGTAGAAAGGACTGATTTGGATCTGGATCTGGTCCTGTAGCCGGTTAAAGGACTGGATCTGGATCTGGATGTGGTCCTGTAGCCAGTTAAAGGACTGGATCTGGATCTGGATCTGGTCCTGTAACTGGTAGAAAGGACCGATTTGGGTCTGGATCTGGTCCTGTAGCTGGTAGAAAGGACCGATTTGGGTCTGGATCTGGTCCTGTAGCTGGTAGAAAGGACCGATTTGGGTCTGGATCTGGTCCTGTAGCTGGTAGAAAGGACTGATTTGGATCTGGATCTGGTCCTGTAGCCGGTTAAAGGACTGGATCTGGATCTGGTCCTGTAACTGGTAGAAAGGACCGATTTGGGTCTGAATCTGGTCCTGTAGCTGGTAGAAAGGATCGATTTGGGTCTGGATCTGGTCCTGTAGCTGGTAGAAAGGACCGATTTGGATCTGGATCTGGTCCTGTAACTGGTAGAAAGGACCGGATCTGGATCTGGATCTGGATTTGGATCTGGATCCGGTCCTGTAGCCGGTAAAAGGACTGGATCTGGATGTGGATCTGGTCCTGTAACTGGTAGAAAGGACCGGATTTGGATCTGGATCTGGTCCTGTAACTGGTAGAAAGGACCGGATCTGGATTTGGATCTGGATTTGGATCTGGATCCGGTCCTGTAGCCGGTAAAAGGACTGGATCCGGATGTGGGAACCACATCATGTAGTAGATTTTATAGCTTAAACAGTAGAACATGTGGCTGCTGCACAGCGCGTCCCTGTGGGTTTCGCGACACTATGGAAGCCGTGGCGTTCAGAGCCTACTCTGCCAATAATGCAAGCGTAGAAAAAAAAAATTCACTGTTTACATTGTGCTAAAAGTGAACGAGCTGTGGACAAACTGGGACAAACACAAGAGGGGTTGGATATTGATTTAAAACAAAGAAAGAAAAAGAGAACGCGCGATCTCGTCTGCTGCGGCTTCCATAGTGTTGTGAACTCTCATGGACACGCTTACTGTGCGTTCAGACCAAGAGCGACTAAAGCTGTAAAATCGCCGGAAGTCTTTCACTTTCAATGGACAGGAGCGACAAGAGCGAATAAAGCGACAGAAGCGACGAGCTACAAAAGTTGAGCGATTAGAGCGACTAAACAAAGTTAAAAATAGTTTAACTTTATGCAAATTGGCTATGACACGTTTCAGCTGTAAAACGCTGACAACCAATTGGAATGTTTGGCCTGAGTGTTGCAAGTCACACCGCGTCTCCTACGGTTGCAATAAGCAACAGAGGCCAAACTTTTTGCAGGTTTCTAATAGTGTCTGAGCCCCAAACATGAATTCATGCTCATTCAGGCACAAAGGCACGGTTACCACGCTCATGTGTTGAAAATGCCCGTTTAAGCGTTTCTCGCCGAGATATTGCGTTTGGGTAATTTTCGCTCCTGCTTCCCAGGAACGACCCCGAGCTGCTTCCAACCCTTTTGCCCTTCTTATTTTGGACACTAGCTACCAGCTACATTTGGAATTTTCAAGATCGGATGTTCAGAAAGAAAGTTATGAGCTCTGCTTTTTCACCGGCTCTCGCGCAGAAACGTGTCCGCTTTACGGGTGCTCATAATCGGCCTGAGTGTTGCAAGTCACACCGCGTCTCCTACGGTTGCAAAAAGCAACAGAGGCCCAACTTTTTGCAGGTTTCTTAGTGTCTGAGCCCCAAATGCGAAACTTGCCTGCTAATCGAGCGCCTAGCATGCTATGTGAATGGGACGATATCATTTATAAATATGGAAAGTACTATGTTATAATAATAATAACTGACAGGGATAAAAATAAGTATTTCCCTTTTGTCCCTCGTCTTGACATTTAGTCTGAGAGTGAGAGATGAATGAGTGAAGATCTGCAGATGCAGATCAGTGAAGATGATGTACTTAACTAAGCTACAACATTATTTTATTTTGGGGTGTAATTTAATCAGTTATGTCCAGACCGTTGTTTTTCAGTTGGAGACGGATTTCTGGTTAATCACAGGCTACAACTTGTCAAAGCACAAGGCAGCAATCATGAAAAGCATTACTGCAAAAGCTCTGCTAATGGTAAAAAGCATACGGTCCTTTTAAAAGGAGACGCAAAATGTAACGTGATGTCATAAGCGACAAAAGCAAACAGATTTTTTGTAGCAGCTATTTTTATGAGCGACAAAAGCTATTTTACAGCTTAATTGCTCTTAGTCTGAACGCACAGTTAGTCTATAAAAATCTGGTAAATGATGGTTTCCAGTAAATTGTGGACGCTACCCACTCAGGACACTTGGATTACATTGGCCGAGCAGTATGGAGGAATGTTGACACGTTTTTGTGGACTTTTATGGACCTTTTTGGTTCAGTCGCCAATGGACTCCGTTATAGTTGGGGGGAAAATGAACACCCCCCACCCCCACCCCCGATCTCCGGCTACATTTCAGATATTAAAAAAGTGCTCCACAGTCTTGCTCAGTATGAGGGTGAGTAGAAAAAGAAGGACCATCATTCTGTGGGTGTATTATTCCTTTAATACAACTTAACACTGTCGGTTAAATAACACTGGAGAGAGTTCATATGATTTTCAGCAGTGTGAAAAAGTTACTTTACTGTGGTGACATGCCAACTCTTACGGAAATACTTTATACCCCTGTACTGAGTTAATGGAGGTGAGTACTGGAGGCTCATAACTGTGTAATGATAGTACCTCATTTCCCATCATGCACTGGGCCAGGCCTCTTGTTCAGCTTTGACAGATACGTATGCAGACTTCGTACAAACTGTCACCTTCAACAACTTGCTCCTTAAAACAAATGCTGCATACCAGGGAGACCCGGAGGGATCACACACACTCCCCAAGCATGATGGGAAACATTCAAGCCAAAGAGGGCGGAGTCTTCCTGAGGCACTAGTTACACTGGATAGAGTCAGATATACACTGAAAGAGGAGATGTGTTTAACTCTGAAAACTTTCACCAGCACGACTGGTCATCAGAGAGCATTTGCTCTCACTGGTGTTGGAATTAACTCTGAAGGAGTTAAATGATTAACCTGCTGAAATCTTACCCTGACCCTGAATTTGAATGTGTCTTTATGGTTTTTAAATCCTAAACTGGGAATAAGTTGATCAGTGATGCCTTCAGGGAAAACCCGAATGGGCCGCCTCCGCCCGGTCACTGGTCTCATGTTAGAATCAGGAGTCATAAATACCATGAAACTGAGTGATGCTTTCCTGTGTGTGCTGCAGTGACCCTGGTCCCTCCTCTCAGCTCTCTCAGCCTTACCTCAGGTAACCCTCCTGGTGCTTTAAACCTCACATCTGTTACAACCGATGACTTTCCTGGCTTTCCTAACACTGTTGGCTCCTGTTCCAGCCAACGCCTCTCACATCGGCCGAGTGTGCACCACCTGGGGACACTACCACTTCAAGACCTTCGATGGAGACTTCTTCCAGCTGCCGTCCACCTGCAACCACGTGCTGGTGTCGGACTGTAGGAGCAGCTACCAGAGCTTCGTCATCCAGATGCAGCGTGGTGTTGTGGGCAACGCCCCGACCATCAGCAGCATCGTCATGAGGCTGGAGGGGTCGGTGGTGGAGCTGTCCAACAGCTCGGTGCTCCTGGATGGAACCCCGTGAGTCCAGCTGCTTGCATCTGTGGAAGAGATGAACAATGCTACACTCCTCTCATCAGTAAAATTTCACATTAGTCAAGGAAATCAGATGTTGAGAGGCAGTAACCAGTAAAACTTGGTGAAACAGGAAACTGAGCTGCTTTTCTGTCTCCTGCTGTCTCCTCTTCATTATGTAGAGCTGCAGGAGGCCCAGTTCCAGTTTAGCCTGTCCTCAGAGGAGGACCTCCGTCTCACTGTCCTTCTGGTCTGTTTCAGGGCGTCTCTGCCTCTAGTCTCGTTTGGAGTGACCATCAAGAAGACGGCGTCTAGTATCTTTGTTGAGTCCAAGCTGGGAATCAAGGTTATCTGGAACCTGGATGACTCACTGGATGTACGACACACACACACGCGCGCACACCCATATACATACAGTATAGTTATATATATATATATATATATATATATATATGTGTGTGTATATATATATATGTACACACACACACATGCAAACATGTGTGTATATACACACACACACATATATAGCCATGGGAAAAATTAAGAGACCATCCTTGTCATCAGAAATAATGGTTATGCAATTGAGTACCAACTGTGGTGTGAACCATGTGACAAAAAGAGACAGAAAAGAAAATCTAGCTGTTTTTGGCAGTACAATGCCATAGCTATTGATGTAAGAACTTAATAACCAAAATCACTTATCAAGAGAAGCATGAAAATGGCAGATATCAGTTCTTACATTAAAAGTCTTATGAGCCATTAAAATGACCAAGAAATATGAGAAAACAAGGGTGGTCTCTTTTTTCCATGATCATATATATATGATATTTATATGTATATGACTATATATATATATTTAGTTAGTTATATATATGTATATATATCTATATATATATATATATATATATATATATATATATATATATATATATATATAGAGGTAGGTACACCTGGATAGATCACCAGTCTGTCGCAGGGCCAACACAGAGAGACAGACAACTCACAACACACACACATATATATATATATATATGTATGTATATATATGTGTGCGTGTGTGTGCAGAGGCGGGCGTGTGGACAGGCAAGCCAGGCATTTGCTCCTGCACAGGTCCCCAGTCTGTAGGGGGCCCCCACAGGGCTGACAAATTGTACTGCACAGCAAAGACAGACAATGGGCATTTACATATGCATATGAAATGACATAGTATGTAGAAAACCCCCTTGTTGGGCCCCCACCCACACCACTGACACACATATATATATATGCAACGCCTCTGTGTGTGTGTGTTAATCTTTTGCATCTTCTTCTAAAAAAGAACCCATGTAAAAGTAAAGTTATAACTAGTTACATAACAGTTATAAGCCATATTTCTATCATGGAATTTTACTATTATTACAGTGCTTTCCTGGTGCCCAACCTCCTGATGTATGAAGGTTTTCTTTGGTTTTTACAGTGCAGCTATTACCGCTTCAAGAGCTAAAAAGTGGGATAAATAAAATGGACAACAAAAGCTTTGGTCATTTATCAGAATAAATAACAACCAACAGCTGTCCTATGAACACTTCCCAAAGCAGGAGCTCAGACATAACGCATGTTCACGTGGAGCTGAGAGATCAGACACTGATGATGTTCGGCTTTACGGTCACTCTTGCAGATAGAAATTGATGACAAGTATCGGAACCAGACCTGTGGACTGTGTGGAAACTTTGACGGCATCTCCAATGAGTTCATCAGAGATGGTGAGATCCACTTTCACCCCGGTGGGGGAGGATAAGAAACGGTTGTGGAGACTTGTGATGACCCCCCCCCCCGACCACCTGGACTTGAACTAGTTCCACATTTCTGCAGAAAAAGCAGATACAGGGCTGTAACTCCAGTCTCCGTCTCCACCTGCAGGAGCTGTGCTGTCTGTGACCGACTACGCCGAGACCCACAAGGTCAACGGACCCACGGAGACCTGCGAGGAGCCGGATCTGAAGCCCACCCTGAGCTGTGGAGATAAGGTACCGCTCCACTCTTCTGGTCAACGTGTTAACAGGAGGAATGTTTGGGACTCTGAGTCAAACGAGCAGTTTGAGTTACAATAAGCCACAATAAACACGTTTATTAGGTTTGAAGCTTTGGATTGATAGAAAGTGAAAGGTCCAAAGATGAGGTGTTTATGATGCTGCTTCCTCCAGGATCTCTGTGACCGGACCTTCTCCAGCGCTGCCTTCAGCAGCTGCCAGAACCTGCTGGATGTGGACTCCTTCAGTAAAGCCTGCATGGCGGATCTGTGTAACTCTGCAGACAACACTGACTCTGTCCTCTGCCAGACCATCTCAGAGTTCTCCAGACAGTGTGTCCATGCTGGAGGACGCCCGCAGCCGTGGAGGAATGACACCTTCTGCTGTGAGGATCTTCTTCAGCTCCTTTAACCTTTCTTTGCTCTGGCTTTGCAGAGCAGTTTGTATGTCAGGGACACAACAAGACAGCTTGTTTTTGTCCCCCAGATAAGAAATGTCCATCCAACATGGAGTTTGTGGAGTGCAGCAGCTCCTGTCCGGACAGCTGCTCCAACCCTCAGGCCAGTCTGACGTGTGACGATCACTGCCACGACGGCTGCAGCTGCCCTGCAGGTACGAGCTCACCTGCAGCTTCCTCCTGTCTGCACACCTGCATCAGTATCCAAGCATCAGTCTCTGTCTCTGTCCCCCCCAGGAACTCTGCTGGATGACATCGGAAACAGCGGCTGTGTCCCCGTGGCTCAGTGTCCGTGTGTCCACAACAACAGCATCTACCGGTCTGGGGAGTCCTACTCTCACGGCTGCAGATCCTGGTGAGACCAGTCTGGGACACTTATCGTTCAAATTCAGCTAAAACGTCTGTCACATGCAAACCTGCCGCTACGCTGCAGTTATCACGGACAGGTGATGTTGTCTGGAGGCAGTTCCTCGTTACAGATGAGGAGGGTAAAACAATGTCAAGTTTATTTATAGAGCACATTTAAATGGCCCTTTGGCCTACCAGCGTACGTGAGGAGGGCCTGATCCCCAGACTCCCCGCTGAGAGTCCTGTATGTCAGCCAAACGATATCCCTGTGTCCACGTAGCCAGGTGTATGATCATGGCACAGTAACAGGACCCCACACTGTCACATCTACATAAAAAATAACAATAAAATGCAATACGAGCAAGAATAAAGCATGATGACATATTTAAACATCAATTTAAACAAAGACAGAGAAATCAAAGGGAGACAAGGGGGAGTCCGTACTCAACCATAAATGAATGAAATGAAATGAAAATACTTTATTTATCCTGGGAGGGAAATTCAGTGTTGTAATACTGTCTCTCCTCTTTTATTTTTTTTTCTAACAATATAACATATACAACATAACAATAATATAAAAACTAACAGTGCAACAATTATCATAAATCAGTTAGAGGTCAACGTGATGCTGCCGGTAGGAATGAAGTTCTGTATCTCCGTCATACAGTGAACCTGACGCAGCCTCCCACTGAACACACTCTGTTGATTCTTCACTGTGTTGTGAAGAGGATGAAGAATCCTCCATCATCTTCATCAGCTTGTGCAGTATTCTTTTCTGATCGATCAGCTCCAGCAGCTCCAGAGTTCTCCCCAGCACAGAACTCTGTGCCTTACAGCATGACTAACCATGCTTTGAACAACGCATATTTAACAGTCGGTTAACTAACGGCAGGTTAAGGATTTAACCAACTGCTAGGGTTAACCAGTGGTAAATGTCCAACATGTCCAAACAGAATAATCTGTGTTTTGCTGTCATTCAGAGCCAGGACGTTTCAGGCCATCCATGCTTTAACGTCACTTAGACACTTCAACAGAGTCCAGAGTGTGAAGGGAGAGAGTTTTTCTGAGTGGGCACGTATACCTGTGCATGAGATCCCATGCTTCTGGAAACCAGCCCTGGAAAACAGTAGAGGACCCGGAATTGAACCCTGTGGGCCCCGCACATGAGGGTGGCAGGTGATGAAGAAAACTGACCCAGATGAAGAGAGAAAGTTCTGTGTGAGGCAGGATCAGAACCAGTTCCAGGCGTGGCAGGACGGAGGGTCCACAGTAGGGCTGGGACAATCACCAATCAAATCGCATATTGGCATTTGGAAGCTTGCCAGGCAATTTACTGTTTATCAAGGCAATTTGGGGAAAAAAACAAAAAAACAGCGCTCTGCTGTGCATTTAGGGATGTTTCTGGAGGAAATACTTAGAGAGTTAGAGGTGTTAGAGAAGCCCCGTTTACAAACAGACCTATGATCCACATTCTCGCTTCTCTCCTCTCTCAGTGCAGTACACCGTCAGCAGCTCTGTGACTGTCAGGGCGCATCTCTTTGATTCGAACTGACACAGCCCGTTAGCCTCTGCTTCAGGGTCATTCAACAGAGTACACTGATTGCAAGTAATATTGTTTTAATGTGTAACTACTAAAATGTTCACACAAGGACTTTCATACAGAGTTCATGAACACATCATCCAGCAGAGCTGATTTCACAGTTGTTAGTGCAGTCTAGCCTAGATGGAAGTTAAAATATTAAATATTATACAATTACATAGTATTATACATACTATTAGTCATACAATACATGTAATATACCCATATACAGTACATGTAGTAAGTATAATGGTACTTTTTACAAAGCCATATCACAGGGGTTACAGCTCACACATGCAATCAAATTCAGATCGACTGGTAACGATCAACATAAGACCCCGCTCCCTTGCTAATTTCATCGTGTATTTGCAATCTAGAGCAATGACAATCTACAGTTTGAAATTTAGAGGCAATCACACAGCCCTAGTCCACAGGTCGCGCATGTTCATTCTGAGCTGCACTCCACTCAGGTTCATCAGCTCTTTCAGAAACTGGTGTGGTGTTGTTTGCAGTGTGTGTGGGGGAGGTCAGTGGGTGTGTCGGGAAGAGAACTGTCCAGGAACCTGCTCTGTGGAGGGAGGAGCTCACATCAACACCTTCGATGGAAAAGTCTACAGCTTCCACGGAGACTGCTCCTATGTCCTGGCCAAGGTAGGAATGCACCTCCATCTGCGGCGTCCTGGGAGGAGCAGGGTTCCTCAGCTAGATGCTGACCTACGGTGTGCGTTGCAGAGTAACAGCTCCTCCTACACGGTGCTGGTGGACCTGGTGAAATGTGGCCTGACGGACAGCAGGACGTGTCTCAGAGCCGTGACTCTGGCGTTGGACAACAACTCTGTGGTAAATCTTCCAGATGATGTTTTTTTATTTGTAACATTAACTAACTTAAACGACAGCAACATGGCTTGACCTCACCGACAAAAGATCGTAAAATAAAAATAAATATTATGCAACAATGAGGTAACTAATCCATAACATGGGCCTAAACTAAGATAATACAATGGTTTTCGTAATATTTATATCTCCATTAACAAAGAAAATACTTAAGATTTGTGGCTCGCCCTCTTTGCTGCTGCATTCTGGGTAACCCTCACTCACAAGGGTGGTGTCGCAGAACCTCAATATTGAGGGCGATTCACCCCTCAAAATTTTTGCACATTTTTGAGATTGAGGGTTAAGACAGGAATTGGAATTCACCCAAAGCTTCTTGTTGGGGTCACTCAGGGTGGGATTTGCTGTTTGTGATGTGTTGTGTCCCCCCCCTCTGGTCATAAGCTTGCCCACTGGATCTACCTGAAAGAGGGCATGCTAGGGGCTATTCACCTTTTTTCAGGAAGTCAGGATGGGCACAGCCATTTTGGCCTCCAACTTGCGGTTAGTCAGTGTTGCGGTCGCCTACCACCGCCTCCGCGGCTCCGCGGCTCCGTGGATGAGCTGCATGAACAGATTTAATGCTATTTAAATGCTATAAGTGTTCAAACATGAGCAGCACTCATTGATTTGTCTGCGGGTGACACAACAACTGGAAGGAGAGAATCTGACACTTTATTTAGATTCCATCACTATTTCTGTCCTGACAGCTAACGGTGCTAGCCTCGGCTGCTAACAGTAGCAGCTTTCTAGTGGTGGACTGCTTTATTCTTTATTTACGGTCTATGCTCTAAGAGCAGCTTTAATAATCAGTTCAGCGCCTTTTGTAGGATTTTAGCTTTCAGATGCGGCAGAACATGATCATATTTACATTTGTGTCCTTAAAACAACTTTGGCTTCTAACTGCCCTAATATAGCTAACCTAGCATAATGGCTAACAACAACACAGAGCATCGGCTCAAAGAGATTACACTACTGCTTACTGAGAGAATTGCTACCTTGAGAAATAATAATTGTAGTGATCATAAAGTCCTGTTTTGTTCAAATAAACATACCCTCCACAATATGGCAGCTGTGTGCTTGCAGAACCGTCCCATCCCTGCATACCGGAGCATCCTGACGACTTAAGCGCTCCGTTAGCTCGTACCGACACCCAGGCCAAGTGAGAGGTTGCGTCTGGTCTTGAACTGACACCGGCTTTCAGAAAAACATGCTCTCGTTCTTCATGCAACAGATCATGGCCAACGTTTACACCCTTGAAATGATTTTATTTTCAGTAAAATCAGACTGCGTTTTTCACTTTGGTCTGTTATATCTGCCGCCGCAGTGCCCAGAAATCAGCTGATCGCATTGCTCTCACTTGATTTCTGCTGTGGCTGCCTGCTCAGTGACTTATTTGAGGAGAGATCTGATTCCCTCCTACATCTGATCTGAAAGAGTCTGGGATGATTGAGTCGAGCTGGATGGATTTTCATAAGAAAGGCCAGTAGGTAGGTGTTCGTTAATACAGCCAACGAACACGTCAGCCGATGTTAGATGTAGTCAGCTATCGACAGTTTTAAGGGAAACAGGACTGGTGTTGATGTCATCTTCACTCTGTTATGAGAACTGGGAGAACCAGACATGTTTTCTTGGAGCTTTTCAATCAGGTTTTCCATTCTTCCAGTGTAATGTTTTCCATTAAATAATATTGAGAACACGCCTCACCGGAAGTGCTGAGCCAATACGGAAATGCCTCTGTTGAAAAAGTGGGCGGGTTTGAATAAGGTGAATACAAATAGAAAGACAGCCATGTTACCCCGGGGGGATTTGAGTTTATGCAGTGCATCATCCTTTAGCCTTGCAATAGGGGATTATCACGCTTCTGTGTTCCGGTTTCCAGAACTTGAAACATTTAGCTGCTTCCTCTTCCAGGCCAGTTCAACAGTAGCTGAATCCAGCGTCCCTGCTCTGTTTCACTTCGTAAATTGAATAAACGCCAACCATACCTAAATTTTCATGGATTCCTGACTGAAGTGATACTAAGGATAAAGTGTATCAAAGCGATTCGCCGGAGTGAAGGGCTGAACTTTATAATAAAAAAACGTAGCAAGTTTGTTTGTAGCCGGCAGTTCAATGATGCAGACAGCTAGCATTAGCAGGCTAGCGTTTGCTGACGTGCCCAACTTTGTGCGTCTTAAAACACACAAGCATCTGAAAATCGGGTCTGTACCCCCCCGTTTCCAGTGGAACAACTGGGGACTGCCAAGAAAGAGACGCTTTCAGATGCTTGTGTGTTTTCAGCCGCACAAAGTTAGGCACGTCATCAAACGCTAGCCTGCTAATGCTAGCCTGCTAACACCAGCTGTGTGGTCTGCTGGCTACAAACAAACGTGCTATGTTGTTTTATTATAAAGTTCAGCCCTTCACCCCGGCGAATCGATCGCTTTGATCCACTTCTTCCTTAGCATCACTTTAGTCGGGAATCAATGAAAACTTAAGTATGGTTGGCGTTTATCCGATTTACAAAGTGCAACAGAGCAGGGACGTTGGATTCAGCTATTGTTGAAATGGCACGGAAGAGGAAACGCCTAGATTCCGGAAAGTTCCGGAAAGCGTGATAATCCCCTATAAGGTTCATTTAAACTCTTGATGAGCAGTCGGTGGAGAACATCGTGGCTGAACATCGAAGTAACATTTTCAGACTCATCAAGCATCATGTTTCCATCTCACACGTCTGAGATCATTAATCTCCAGGAGGCAGTTGCTGATCCCCAGTCTGAAAACAGCAACTGCCTCCTGGAGATTAATGATCTCAGACACGCTAGCAGGCGGCTAACAGGGAGCTAACGGCAGTTTTAAGTCAGGGAAGATGAAGGACACCATAACATTTGTTCTCAGCTGCTCCGTCAGACTGGAGCCACTGTGCTGGAAACATCATTACTCCCAGAGCGATGTTATTTGTGGGGTAATCTGTAAAACTCTGACAGGACTGAAGGTTCTGTGACATTTTCTCTGATTAAAACTCACCAACATCAATCAGAAAGTCAAAACAAACTCTGAGAAAACTTCAGCTTTTATGATTAAATCTGAAATTTCTCTTTCCATAAAACACCAGGTCATTAAAATTCAAGCATCGGGACAAGTCTACGTCAACAAGATCCTCTCCCAGCTTCCTCTGTTTACATGTGAGCACACACACACACACACACACACGCATGCACCCCCACACACACATGCACACACACTTCCCCCTGAAGGCGAGGCCAGGGCCTGTCTCACCTGAACAGATTATTAATCTGACCTGCATGGAAAGCAGACATGGAAACTCTCCAGCCTCTGAGGATCCCTGATCTTAGCTGCACACAGCTGATCCGGATCCAGATCCAGCATGCCCCCCCCCCACAGTGTGTTTAACATGTTCTGATCTTCTGCAGCTGAGCTGAGTGTCTTCAGGCCATCCTCCTTCTACATCCTCATAAACACCAAGGTGGGCATCCAGGTGATGGTTCAGCTGTCCCCCGTGATGCAGGTCTTCCTTTCTGCCCAGCCGTCCCTCCGAGGAAGCACGTCTGGTACGCACCTCGTCTGTCACCTGCAGCTCCCGAGCTCCAGCTGCCTCTAATCAGGCTGATGTGCTGCAGGTCTGTGCGGGAACTTCAACAACATGATGACGGATGACTTCAGGGTGATCAGCGGGCTGGTGGAGGGCACCGCCGCAGCCTTCGCCAACGCCTGGAAGACTGGAGCCAGCTGCCCTGACGTCTCCACGCGCTTCGGGGATCCCTGCAGCCAGGACGTCAGCAGAGGTAGCGGGTCCCCCTGCACCCCTCATTCATTACCTCTGACAACGATCCAGATGAGAACGTCCATCCAGGTTTATTAAGCATGAGGAGATGTCGCAGGTCCGTATACGGCGTCTGTATGAGGTCTACGCTTCACAGGAGACGTTTATCTGTTACTGAGGGACAAGCAAGGGTCCAGGCTGGAGGGAAATGGACTGAATGGCTGACAGGAGGAGTCAGCTATGCATGCCAGCCTCCTACAGATGTTCGGTCTCTTGTTTAGCATTAAGATGTAATCGGGTCCCGTAGGAACAGATTTGGTCAGGCACAGCTACTTCTCTAAAGTAGTTGTTGGCTTGTAGGTCTCCAGACCGGTCTTGGTCTTGAGACCACTTTCTCACAGTCTCGGTCTTGTCACGGCCTCAGAGGTCTTTGGACTCGGCCTCGGCAGTCTTTGGTCTCTGTCTCGGCGGTCTTTGGACTCGGCCTTGGCAGTCTTTGGTCTCTGTCTCGGCGGTCTTTGGACTCGGCCTTAGCAGTCTTTGGACTCGGCCTTAGCAGTCTTTGGTCTCTGTCTCGGCGGTCTTTGGACTCGGCCTTAGCAGTCTTTGGACTCGGCCTTAGCAGTCTTTGGACTCGGCCTTGGCAGTCTTTGGTCTCTGTCTCGGCGGTCTTTGGACTCGGCCATGGCAGTCTTTGGTCTCTGTCTCGGCGGTCTTTGGACTCGGCCTTAGCAGTCTTTGGACTCGGCCTTAGCAGTCTTTGGTCTCTGTCTCGGCGGTCTTTGGACTCGGCCATGGCAGTCTTTGGTCTCTGTCTCGGCGGTGTTTGGACTCGGCCTTAGCAGTCTTTGGACTCGGCCTTAGCAGTCTTTGGTCTCTGTCTCGGCGGTCTTTGGACTCGGCCATGGCAGTCTTTGGTCTCTGTCTCGGCAAAATAACACTTCTCTAACACAAACAGTGCAAATTGACAAATGTTACCACTTTACAAATGTGAAGGCTAAATAATTCGCAGGTAAGCGGTCCAGATTACTGTCCCTTTCTGATCCATCCAGCTCATATGGATCCAGTCCAGATATGTTCCCAAACTTCTCCAAATAACTCCGCCTTATGCTGGACGTTAAATTATCCTTGTGTCCCTGTATTAGCCATTCTCCTTTGCTTTTTTTCCCTCCAATGTTAAAATTTCGACTGCTCTTGTTTTGACAGTCAAACATGGCGGCGCGACTCCGCTCTGCTCAGAATTGTCACGTGACTTCTCAACCTCTATACGCCCTGTCAAGTACCCGTCAAGTACCAAATATTACAATCTGGTATTTAAACTAAGCAGATGAACCCAGTAGGGTGTTCAGGTTCTACAACTCATGAAAATGGCAGAAAACTAGTTGTTTTTTTGGTCTCGGTCTCCAAGTGAGTCTAGTCTTGGTCTTGGTCTTGATACTCTCTGGTCTTGGACAGTAAATAAAAACAATAAATGTCCTCCACACACCATTCCCTGTTCAAGATGTCTGTTCTCTTCTTCTTCTTCTTTACTTCTGTTTGTTTGTGTATCTCAGAGAATTATGCCCAGTACTGGTGCTCCAGATTAACGGATCCCCAGGGAGTGTTTGCTGCCTGCCACGCCATCATCAGCCCCAGCATGTACAAAGATGTAGGTGTAACACACACACACTCTGGCATGATAGCCAGTGTCAGCCCAGCTGATCCGTGCCACCATGTCTCCTCAGAACTGCATGTATGACAGCTGTAACTGTGAGAAAAGCGAGGACTGCATGTGTGCCGCCGTCTCCGCGTACGTCTACGCCTGCTCGGCTGCAGGAATCCACGTCAGCGGCTGGAGGTCGACGCTCTGCGGTGAGGAAAACCTCGTCTAGGTGTAGGAGCTCCTGATGATTGTCAGCTTTGTTTCTCTAGAACAGGTTCACTGTTTCCTCACAGGTGCAGCTGCTGTGGTCTCTTTTCTTACTCTTGCTCCACCTTCTTAACAGGTCCTGCTGTGATATGCAAATTCAGCAGCAAATAAAGGGTCATATTTAAATATCAAGAGGAACCTCATCCCGATGAAGCTCCTTTTGGCAAAGTGAATGTGTTTTGCATGACGCAGCAGCCAGACTGCTGTCTGATGCCAGACAGGATGAGTTAGAAAAGGAAAACCTTGGATTCTGCAGCAAAACAGAAAATAACTTGCATACAAGAAGGAAAAAGAGCAGACAGAAGAAAATATGTGAATTGTCCCTTTTTACACAACAATTTATCCAAATCCACATGTAGAAATGGAAACAAAGAAAGTTGAGATGAAATAAGGCTGATGGATCCTCGCCTGCCCAGACGTTCAGCATTTTAATCTTTCACAGAACATAAACCTCTTGTTTTTATCTCACAAATAAACTTTAACATCTTCCTATATATATTTTATTTATCCTCTTTCATGTCTTTGTCCAGATAATTCCATAAATGAATGTGTTTTCACAGAGATTGTTCCAGACCTGGTTCATTTCTGTTCATTATAAGTTATATTTACTCTATTATTGAATCTTTTCTGGATGTTTGATGCTCTTGTGTTTCATATGTAATAATCCAGCAACAGCTGAATGAAGAAGGGATGAGTTGGGTTTACTTCTGCTGATGACTCTCACAGCTCTTTTCTGTTCCTCGCAGGAGGTCAGATAACCACTGAGTTAGAAAAAAAGAGTGGTTAACTTTCTGTAACATAGTTGTTTAGATCTTTTTCATTTTTATGATTTACAAGTTAAACTTTCATCATTCAGAACATCAGGGAACTCGGTTTCCTTCGGTCTGATGAGCCTGACAGCATCAGCCCAGCTGGCCGTACGTTTGTCTCTGTCCACACGTCTGCGCCTGCAGATGAAAACTACCAGGGAACATTAACGTCTTTTCCAGCTGACAGCGTTTTCTTCCCAACAGGAAAGTTCAGCACATCCTGTCCAGCAGGGACGGTGTACGCCTACAACATGAGCAGCTGCGGCCGGACCTGCCGCTCCCTCAGCCAGGCCGACTACTCCTGCCAGACCAGCTTCACCTCGGTGGACGGATGCGGCTGCGCGGAGGGGACGTACATGGACGAGGACGGCCGGTGTGTGTCCAGTGCCAGCTGTCCCTGCTACGATAAGGACACCACCATCCCTGCGGGACAAGCCATCATCAGAGACGGCACCACATGGTAACTACGAGTCAGGTGGTCCTGGATGGACCACCACTTTACACTCAGACAGACAGTCTTTGTTGTCATAGCAACAAGTACAGCCAAGAAAGATGCTGCTGGTGTGGAGGTAAAAAAAAAAAAACCCGAAAAAAACAGAAATTATATATAAAGATCCAATTTACATTTACAAAAGATGAAGAAATGATGCTACAACATGTAAAACATTATTAAATAAACAGATAATAATAATAATAATAATGATGATTATGATAACAATTCCTCTCTGTTCTCACAGTGTCTGCAGACATGGAGCTCTCAGCTGTTCTGGAGGAACTCGACTACAGAGTAGGTTTCTGTGTGTCGGAACCGGTTTACGGTTCTTGCTGTTCTTCTGACAGACAGACGGACGGACAGATACTTTCCACTCCTTTCAAAACCAGCTGAACATCAGCAGGCTTCTGTCTGAACGCTCTCCTCTTGACATGTCTCCCTCCAGCCTCGGCCTCCTGCGTTGCCCCCCTGAGGTATTTTGACTGCTCCACCGCTCAGCCTGGGGCCACCGGGGCCGAGTGCCAGAAGAGCTGCAGCACCGTGGACATGGCTTGTGTAAGTACAGCAGATTAACCGGTCTGATGAGAGTGAATCTATGCAGAAGTACGTGCGCTGGACTCAGCATGGCCTCCACTCTGGCTGCAGATCAGCACCGGCTGCACGTCCGGCTGCATGTGTCCGGACGGCCTGCTGTCAGACGGAGCGGGAGGCTGCATCAACCAGACCAGCTGCCCGTGTCTTCACAATGGACAGGTGTACCAGCCAGGACAGACTCTGAAAGTGGACTGCAACACCTGGTCTGTACAGAGCTCTGCAAACACCTTGACTAGGATGCGTGTGTGTGTGTGCATGTGTGTGTGTATGATGGAAGTAATAATTCCATCATTGTTCCATCTGTCTGACAGCGTTATTCCTGTGTGTGTGTGTGTGTTACCCCAGCTCGTGCAGTGGAAGGACGTTCACCTGTACTAACAACGTGTGTGATGCAGTCTGCAGTATCTATGGAGACGGTCACTACATCACATTTGATGAGAAGAGGTTTGACTTCAGCGGACAGTGCGAATACACACTCCTGCAGGTAACACACACATCAACACACACGTGTAGGTTAATGTTGCAAACTCACAGATGTCAGTTTTGACCACTGAGGCAATAAACCTGAAAATAAAACCACCGTCCACCTCATCAGGTCCACCTTCTAGTCGTCCCCCCCCCCCCCCCCCCCCCCCCCCCCCCCAACCTCTTTTTCTAATTCCTGGCGTCATTGACGTAACCAGCTGCTCCATATTAACATGAAAGCATCACACGGTTGCTGCAGATCCATAATGAGAGTCTCCCGTTCTACCTCATCGTGATGAGAATCTCCCGTTCCACCTCATCATGATGAGAATCTCCCGTTCCACCTCATCACGATGAGAATCTCCCGTTCCACCTCATCATGATGAGAATCTCCCGTTCCACCTCATCACAATGAGAATCTCCCGTTCCACCTCATCATGATGAGAATCTCCCGTTCCACCTCATCACGATGAGAATATCCCGTTCCACCTCATCACAATGAGAATCTCCCGTTCCACCTCATCACAATGAGAATCTCCCGTTCCACCTCATCATGATGAGAATCTCCCGATCCACCTCATCATGATGAGAATCTCCCGTTCCACCTCATCACAATGAGAATCTCCCGTTCCACCTCATCACGATGAGAATCTCCCGTTCCACCTCATCACGATGAGAATCTCCCATTCCACCTCATCACAATGAGAATCTCCCGTTCCACCTCATCACAATGAGAATCTCCCGTTCCACCTCATCATGATGAGAATCTCCCGTTCCACCTCATCACGATGAGAATATCCCGTTCCACCTCATCATGATGAGAATCTCCCGTTCCACCTCATCACAATGAGAATCTCCCGTTCCACCTCATCACGATGAGAATCTCCCATTCCACCTCATCACAATGAGAATCTCCCGTTCCACCTCATCACAATGAGAATATCCAGTTCCACCTCATCACGATGAGAATCTCCCGTTCCACCTCATCACGATGAGAATATCCCGTTCCACCTCATCATGATGAGAATCTCCCGTTCCACCTCATCACAATGAGAATCTCCCGTTCCACCTCATCACAATGAGAATCTCCCGTTCCACCTCATCACCATGAGAATATCCAGTTCCACCTCATCACGATGAGAATCTCCCGTTCCACCTCATCACAATGAGAATCTCCCGTTCCACCTCATCACGATGAGAATCTTCCATTCCACCTCATCACAATGAGAATATCCAGTTCCACCTCATCGTAATGAGAATCTCCCGTTCCACCTCATCACAATGAGAATCTCCCGTTCCACCTCATCACGATGAGAATCTTCCGTTCCACCTCATCACAATGAGAATCTCCCGTTCCACCTCATCATGATGAGAATCTCCTGTTCCACCTCATCACGATGAGAATCTCCCGTTCCACCTCATCGTGATGAGAATCTTCCCGTTCCACCTCATCACGATGAGAATCTTCCGTTCCACCTCATCACGATGAGAATCTCCCGTTCCACCTCATCACAATGAGAATATCCAGTTCCACCTCATCGTGGTGATAATCTCCCGTTTCACCTCATCGTCGTGAGAATCTCCCGTTCCACCTCATCATGATGAGAATCTCCCGTTTCACCTCATGGTGATGAGAATCTCCCGTTCCACCTCATCGTGGTGATAATCTCCCGTTTCACCTCATCGTCGTGAGAATCTCCCGTTTCACCTCATCGTGATGAGAATCTCCCGTTTCACCTCATGGTGATGAGAATCTCCCGTTCCACCTCATCGTGGTGATAATCTCCCGTTTCACCTCATCGTCGTGATAATCTCCCGTTTCACCTCATCACGATGAGAATCTCCTATTCCACCTCATCACGATGAGAATCTCCCGTTCCACCTCATCACAATGAGAATATCCAGTTCCACCTCATCGTAATGAGAATCTCCCGTTCCACCTCATCGTGATGAGAATATCCAGTTCCACCTCATCGTAATGAGAATCTCCCGTTCCACCTCATCACGATGAGAATCTCTCCTTCTACCTCATCACGATGAGAATCTCCCGTTCCACCTCATCACGATGAGAATCTCCCGTTCCACCTCATCACGATGAGAATCTCCCGTTCCACCTCATCACGATGAGAATCTCCCATTCCACCTCATCACGATGAGAATCTCCCATTCCACCTCATCACAATGAGAATATCCAGTTCCACCTCATCGTAATGAGAATCTCCCGTTCCACCTCATCACGATGAGAATCTCTCCTTCTACCTCATCACGATGAGAATCTCCCGTTCCACCTCATCATGATGAGAATCTCCCGTTCCACCTCATCACGATGAGAATCTCCCGTTCCACCTCATCGTCGTGAGAATCTCCCGTTCCACCTCATCATGATGAGAATCTCCCGTTTCACCTCATGGTGATGAGAATCTCCCGTTCCACCTCATCGTGGTGATAATCTCCCGTTTCACCTCATCGTCTTGAGAATCTCCCGTTTCACCTCATGGTGATGAGAATCTCCCGTTTCACCTCATGGTGATGAGAATCTCCCGTTCCACCTCATCGTGGTGATAATCTCCCGTTTCACCTCATCATGATGAGAATCTCCCGTTCCACCTCATCGTGGTGATAATCTCCCGTTCCACCTCATCATGAGAATCTCCCGTTCCACCTCATCATGATGAGAATCTCCCGTTCCACCTCATCGTGATGAGAATCTCCCGTTTCACCTCATCATGATGAGAATCTCCCGTTCCACCTCATCATGATGAGAATCTCTCGTTCCACCTCATCGTGATGAGAATCTCCCGTTCCACCTCATCACGATGAGATCTGGTGACTGTGGAGAACATTGGAGTCCAGTGAACTCGTGGTCATATCCAGAAAGCAGGTGGAGATGATGTGAGCTTTGTGACATGGTGCATCATCCTGCTGGAAGCAGCATCAGAAGATGCTCCACTGTGGTCATAAAGGGATGGACATGGTCAGCAACAATACTGCAGTCCTGCAATAGGTGGTGGTTAAACTGCCATGTTGGTACTAAGGGGCCCAAAGTGTGCCAAGAAAATCTCTCTACACCATTCCACCAGCAGCAGCCTGAAGCCTTGATCCAAGGCAGGATGGATCCATGTTCATGATGTTTCCAGGAGATTCTGAGCCTCATCAGACCAGCAACATTTCTCCTTCTATAGGGGATTATCATGCTTCCGTGTTCCGGTTTCAGGAACTTGAAACACTTAGATGGTCCACTTCCAGGCCAGTTCAGTGTCCCTGCTCTGTTCCACTTTGTAAATTGAATAAACGTCAACCCCACTTAAATTTTCATGGATTCCAGACTGAAGTGATACTAAGGAAGAAGTGGATCAAAGCGATTCGCCAGAGTGAAGGGCTGAACTTTATAATAAAACAACGTAGCACGTTTGTTTGTAGCCGATGCGGCACAACACCGGCACTTCAATGATGCAGACTACACAGCTAGCATTAGCAGGCTAGCGTTTGCTGACGTGCCTAACTTTGTGCGTCTTAAAACACACAAGCATCTGAAAATCGGGTCTGTACCCCCCCGTTTCCAGTGGAACAACTGGGGACTGCCGAGAAAAGAGACGCTTTCAGATGCTTGTGTGTTTTCAGACGCACAAAGTTAGGCACGTCATCAAACGCTAGCCTGCTAATGCTAGCCTGCTAACACCAGCTGTGTGGTCTGCCAGCTACAAACAAACGTGCTGCGTTGTTTTATTTTAAAGTTCGGCCCTTCACCACGGCGAATCGATCGCTTTGATCCACTTCTTCCTTATCATCACTTCAGTCGGGAATCAATGAAAACTTAAGTATGGTTGGCGTTTATCCGATTTACAAAGTGTAACAGAGCAGGGACGGCTATTGTTAAAATGGCCCGAAAGAGGAAATGCCTAGATTACGGAAAGTTCCAGTAAGCGTGATCATCCCCTATTGTCCAGTTCTGGTGAGTCTGTGTGAATTGTAGCCTCAGTTTCCTCTTCTTAGCTGACAGGAGTGGACCTGGTGTGGTCTTCTGCTGGATCCTGGTCCAGACACCCGGTCTGGTCTTCTGCTGGATCCTGGTCCAGACACCCGGTGTGGTCTTCTGCTGGATCCTGGTTCAGATACCCAGTGTGGTCTTCTGCTGGATCCTGGTCCAGACACCCGGTCTGGTCTTCTGCTGGATCCTGGTTCAGATACCCAGTGTGGTCTTCTGCTGGATCCTGGTTCAGATACCCGGTCTGGTCTTCTGCTGGATCCTGGTCCAGATACCCAGTGTGGTCTTCTGCTGGATCCTGGTCCAGACACCCGGTCTGGTCTTCTGCTGGATCCTGGTTCAGATACCCAGTGTGGTCTTCTGCTGGATACTGGTTCAGATACCCGGTCTGGTCTTCTGCTGGATCCTGGTCCAGATACCCAGTGTGGTCTTCTGCTGGATCCTGGTCCAGACACCCGGTCTGGTCTTCTGCTGGATCCTGGTTCAGATACTCAGTGTGGTCTTCTGCTGGATCCTGGTTTAGATACCCAGTGTGGTCTTCTGCTGGATCCTGGTTCAGACACCCGGTCTGGTCTTCTGCTGGATCCTGGTCCAGACACCTGCTGCTCACTGGAGATTTTCTCTTCGTCAGACCAGTCTAGAGATGCTTGTAGTGGAAATCCCAGTAAACACTGAGACCAGCAACCATTAAATCTTCATTCTGATGTCCAGGTTGAACTCGAGCAGGTCGTCTTCACCATGTCTACATGATGCAGCGCTGTGATTGGCTGGTTAGATATGATTATTAACAGTAGGTGAAGCTGATGACGTGGACCATTAAATATTTCCACTGACAGTAAAAGATAACATAGTGAGGAGCAGAATGAATCCAGATCATTAACTGTACCAGAGCCAGGTCTGATGTGAACCATGCTGGGCGTCTTTGTCTCCATCAGGACCACTGCAGCTCTGGCCAGACCAACGGCAGCTTCAACATCATCACTGAGAATGTTCCATGTGGGACCACAGGAACCACCTGCTCCAAGACCATCAAGATCTTCCTGGGGGTAAAGGCCACGCCCACACTGCATGTGCATATGCCTGAACGTGATGATCATCATGAATGCTGAGCTAGGAACATGATTCATCCAGCTGCAATGATCAGTGTGTCGTATTTAGTCTAGTCTGTGTGTGAGTATTTACGTTTGGTGGAACAGCCAGTGAGCGTCCTTCGTCCTCCATGCCTTCAGGAAGGATGCAGTTTCTCCAGTTTTCACAGAACAAACCTCAGTGGTGCAGAAATAAAACCCGTCTCCTTCACAGGATAATGAATTCCAACTCAGAGACGAGGGCTTCCATGTGGTGAAGGGACACGTGCAGGTGCTCCCTGCTCAGGTGCAGAAGATGGGTCTTTACCTGGTGGTGACCATTAAGCCGGGGCTGGTCCTCATGTGGGACCAGAAGACCAGTCTCTTCATCACGCTCAGCCCAGACTTCCAGGTAAAACTAGGAGTGTGGAGAGGTTTTATTTTCTCATGTTTTGTTGGTAAAGGTGAATTTCAGTTAATTTCAGATGGATTTAGTCTCTGGTTTCATCATCAGACACATCCTAACATGTTTCCAGAGGATGCTCATATCTAACCCTTAAAACTCCACCACCTGCTCCCCGAGCGTGACCTCTTATATCACCAACATGTCTCAGTGTGTAACTCTGTGATGATAGTTTCCCCTGTTGCTGAACTACAGAGGCTTTCCAGCATTTCTGTCCCGTCCAGCAGGTCTACAATCCAGCCACTAAATGTGGTGTTTATTCAGAGACTCTATCTGGTAAATCCACAATGATCCATGATAACTAGGGCTGGACGATTATGGAAAAATCAAAATCACGATTATTTTGACTGATACTGAAATCACAATTAGTATACATGATTATTCATTGATTAAAAAAAAGTGTTTATTGAACCACCAAAACTCAACCTCAAATGTAACTTTCTTAAAAAACACAACTGGAAATAAATTAGAAACAAGTAAATGAGTAAAATAAGAATAATATATTAAATAATAATAGCAATAAAAATCTACCCAGTCTACATGCATTCCTGTTCTATATTTCCTGCAGTCTGCTTCCTATAACTCTACCAGTCTGTTCACTTCAGGATGAAGCATTTTTCTTCGATTACAGTGTTTCTATGATCGTGAGAAGGCTAAATTGAAATCACAGTCAAAAGCCCTAATGACAACACCATTATTTATCCCATCTTCATCATAAAAACATCATCACCACTACTATGTTGCTAAGAGACCTCTATTTACACCTGGACATGATGATGAAGACACTTCCTGTCAAACTTTCCACCAATCAAGCTTCTTTTCCACGAAAGAGGAGCTGTTTCTGGCCCGGTGCTGGGGCTAGAGCCGGGTTAATACAGACCATCTGTGGAAGCGGACCATGGTCCGGTTAAAACAGACCATCCGTGGAAGCGGACCATGGTCCGGTTAATACAGACCATCTGTGGAAGTGGACCATGGTCCGGTAAAGCGGAACATCCATGGAAGCGGACCATGGTCCGGTTAAAACGGACCATCTGTGGAAGCGGACCATGGTCCGGTTAAAACGGACCATCTGTGGAAGCGGACCATGGTCCAGTTAAAACGGACCATCTGTGGAAGCGGACCATGGTCCGGTTAAAACGGACCATCTGTGGAAGCGGACCATGGTCCGGTTAAAACGGACCATCAGCGGAAGCGGACCATGGTCCGGTTAAAACGGACCATCAGCGGAAGCGGACCATGGTCCGGTTAAAGCGGACCATCTGTGGAAGCGGACCATGGTCCGGTTAAAACGGACCATCAGCGGAAGCGGACCATGGTCCGGTAAAGCGGAACATCCATGGAAGCGGACCATGGTCCGGTTAAAACGGACCATCTGTGGAAGCGGACCATGGTCCGGTTAAAACGGACCATCTGTGGAAGCGGACCATGGTCCGGTTAAAACGGACCATCCGTGGAAGCGGACCATGGTCCGGTTAAAACGGACCATCTGTGGAAGCGGACCATGGTCCGGTTAAAACGGACCATCTGTGGAAGCGGACCATGGTCCGGTTAAAGCGGAACATCCATGGAAGCGGACCATGGTCCGGTTAAAGCGGAACATCCATGGAAGCGGACCATGGTCCGGTTAAAACGGACCATCCGTGGAAGCGGACCATGGTCCGGTTAAAGCGGACCATCCGTGGAAGCGGACCATGGTCCGGTTAAAGCGGAACATCCATGGAAGCGGACTATGGTCCGGTTAAAACGGATCATCTGTGGAAGCGGACCATGGTCCGGTTAAAACGGACCATACGTGGAAGCGGACCATGGTCCGGTTAAAGCGGAACATCCGTGGAAGCGGACCATGGTCCGGTTAAAGCGGAACATCCGTGGAAGCGGACCATGGTCCGGTTAAAACGGAACATCCGTGGAAGGGGACCATGGTCCGGTTAAAGCGGACCATCCGCGGAAGCGGACCATGGTCCGGTTAAAGCGGAACATCCATGGAAGCGGACCATGGTCCGGTTAAAACGGATCATCTGTGGAAGCGGACCATGGTCCGGTTAAAACTGACCATCTGTGGAAGCGGACCATGGTCCGGTTAAAACGGAACATCCGTGGAAGTGGACCATGGTCCGGTTAAAACGGACCATCTGTGGAAGTGGACCATGGTCCGGTTAAAACGGAACATCCGTGGAAGCGGACCATGGTCCGGTTAAAACGGAACATCCGTGGAAGTGGACCATGGTCCGGTTAAAACAGAACATCAGCGGAAGCGGACCATGGTCCGGTTAAAGCGGACCATCCGTGGAAGCGGACCATGGTCCGGTTAAAGCGGACCATCCGTGGAAGCGGACCATGGTCCGGTTAAAACGGACCATCCGTGGAAGCGGACCATGGTCCGGTTAAAGCGGAACATCCGTGGAAGCGGACCATGGTCCTGTTAAAGCGGACCATCCGTGGAAGGGGACCATGGTCCGGTTAAAACGGAACATCCGTGGAAGCGGACCATGGTCCGGTTAAAACGGAACATCTGTGGAAGCGGACCATGGTCCGGTTAAAGCGGACCATACGTGGAAGCGGACCATGGTCCGGTTAAAACGGAACATCAGCGGAAGCGGACCATGGTCCGGTTAAAGCGGACCATCCGTGGAAGTGGACCATGGTCTGGTTAAAACGGACCAGCTGTGGAAGTGGACCATGGTCGGGTTAAAACGGAACATCCGCGGAAGCGGACCATGGTCCGGTTAAAATGGACCATCCGTGGAAGCGGACCAACACCAACATCACCAACATGTCTCAGTGTGTAACTCTGTGATGATAGTTTCCCCTGTTGCTGAACTACAGAGGCTTTCCAGCATTTCTGTCCCGTCCAGCAGGTCTACAATCCAGCCACTAAATGTGGTGTTTATTCAGAGACTCTATCTGGTAAATCCACAATGATCCATGATAACTAGGGCTGACGATTATGGAAAAATCAAAATCACGATTATTTTGACTGATACTGAAATCACAATTAGTATACATGATTATTCATTGATTTAAAAAAAAGTATTTATTGAACCACCAAAACTCAACCTCAAATGTAACTTTCTTAAAAAACACAACTGGAAATAAATTAGAAACAAGTAAATGAGTAAAATAAGAATAATATATTAAATTATCATAGCAATAAAAATCTACCCAGTCTACATGCATTCCTGTTCTATATTTCCTGCAGTCTGCTTCCTATAACTCTACCAGTCTGTTCACTTCAGGATGAAGCATTTTTCTTCGATTACAGTGTTTCTATGATCGTGAGAAGGCTAAATTGAAATCACAGTCAAAAGCCCTAATGACAACACCATTATTTATCCCATCTTCATCATAAAAACATCATCACCACTACTATGTTGCTAAGAGACCTCTATTTACACCTGGACATGATGATGAAGACACTTCCTGTCAAACTTTCCACCAATCAAGCTTCTTTTCCACGAAAGAGGAGCTGTTTCTGGCCCGGTGCTGGGGCTAGAGCCGGGTTAATACAGACCATCTGTGGAAGGGGACCATGGTCCGGTTAAAACGGACCATCTGTGGAAGCGGACCATGGTCCGGTTAAAACGGACCATCTGTGGAAGCGGACCATGGTCCGGTTAAAACGGACCATCCAAGGAAGCGGACCATGGTCCGGTTAAAACGGACCATCTGTGGAAGCGGACCATGGTCCGGTTAAAACGGACCATCTGTGGAAGCGGACCATGGTCCAGTTAAAACGGACCATGCGTGGAAGCGGACCATGGTCCGGTTAAAACGGACCATCCGTGGAAGCGGACCATGGTCCGGTTAAAACGGACCATCTGTGGAAGCGGACCATGGTCCGGTTAAAACGGACCATCCGTGGAAGTGGACCATGGTCCGGTAAAAACGGACCATCTGTGGAAGTGGACCATGGTCCGGTTAAAACGGACCATGCGTGGAAGCGGACCATGGTCCGGTTAAAACGGACCATCTGTGGAAGTGGACCATGGTCCGGTTAAAACGGAACATCCGTGGAAGCGGACCATGGTCCGGTTAAAACGGACCATCCGTGGAAGTGGACCATGGTCCGGTAAAAACGGACCATCTGTGGAAGTGGACCATGGTCCGGTTAAAACGGACCATGCGTGGAAGCGGACCATGGTCCGGTTAAAACGGACCATCTGTGGAAGTGGACCATGGTCCGGTTAAAACGGAACATCCGTGGAAGCGGACCATGGTCCGGTTAAAACGGACCATGCGTGGAAGCGGACCATGGTCCGGTTAAAACGGAACATCCGTGGAAGCGGACCATGGTCCAGTTAAAACGTACCATCTGTGGAAGCGGACCATGGTCCGGTTAAAACGGAACATCCGTGGAAGGGGACCATGGTCCGGTTAAAACGGACCATCCGTGGAAGCGGACCATGGTCCGGTTAAAACGGAACATCCGTGGAAGTGGACCATGGTCCGGTTAAAACGGACCATCCGTGGAAGTGGACCATGGTCCGGTTAAAACGGACCATCCGTGGAAGCGGACCATGGTCCGGTTAAAACGGAACATCCGTGGAAGTGGACCATGGTCCGGTTAAAACGGACCATGCGTGGAAGCGGACCATGGTCCGGTTAAAACGGAACATCCGTGGAAGTGGACCATGGTCCGGTTAAAACAGACCATCCGTGGAAGTGGACCATGGTCTGGTTAAAACGGACCAGCTGTGGAAGTGGACCATGGTCGGGTTAAAACGGAACATCCGTGGAAGCGGACCATGGTCCGGTTAAAACGGAACATCCGTGGAAGCGGACCAACACCAACATCACCAACATGTCTCAGTGTGTAACTCTGTGATGATAGTTTCCCCTGTTGCTGAACTACAGAGGCTTTCCAGCATTTCTGTCCCGTCCAGCAGGTCTACAATCCAGCCACTAAATGTGGTGTTTATTCAGAGACTCTATCTGGTAAATCCACAATGATCCATGATAACTAGGGCTGGACGATTATGGAAAAATCAAAATCACGATTATTTTGACTGATACTGAAATCACAATTAGTATACATGATTATTCATTGATTTAAAAAAAAGTATTTATTGAACCACCAAAACTCAACCTCAAATGTAACTTTCTTAAAAAACACAACTGGAAATAAATTAGAAACAAGTAAATGAGTAAAATAAGAATAATATATTAAATTATCATAGCAATAAAAATCTACCCAGTCTACATGCATTCCTGTTCTATATTTCCTGCAGTCTGCTTCCTATAACTCTACCAGTCTGTTCACTTCAGGATGAAGCATTTTTCTTCGATTACAGTGTTTCTATGATCGTGAGAAGGCTAAATTGAAATCACAGTCAAAAGCCCTAATGACAACACCATTATTTATCCCATCTTCATCATAAAAACATCATCACCACTACTATGTTGCTAAGAGACCTCTATTTACACCTGGACATGATGATGAAGACACTTCCTGTCAAACTTTCCACCAATCAAGCTTCTTTTCCACGAAAGAGGAGCTGTTTCTGGCCCGGTGCTGGGGCTAGAGCCGGGTTAATACAGACCATCTGTGGAAGGGGACCATGGTCCGGTTAAAACGGACCATCTGTGGAAGCGGACCATGGTCCGGTTAAAACGGACCATCTGTGGAAGCGGACCATGGTCCAGTTAAAACGGACCATGCGTGGAAGCGGACCATGGTCCGGTTAAAACAGACCATCTGTGGAAGTGGACCATGGTCCGGTTAAAACGGACCATCTGTGGAAGCGGACCATGGTCCGGTTAAAACGGACCATCTGTGGAAGCGGACCATGGTCCAGTTAAAACGGACCATCCGTGGAAGTGGACCATGGTCCGGTTAAAACGGACCATCCGTGGAAGCGGACCATGGTCCGGTTAAAACAGACCATCTGTGGAAGCGGACCATGGTCCGGTTAAAACAGACCATCTGTGGAAGTGGACCATGGTCCGGTTAAAACGGACCATCCGTGGAAGTGGACCATGGTCCGGTTAAAACGGACCATCCAAGGAAGCGGACCATGGTCCGGTTAAAACGGACCATCTGTGGAAGCGGACCATGGTCCGGTTAAAACGGACCATCTGTGGAAGCGGACCATGGTCCAGTTAAAACGGACCATGCGTGGAAGCGGACCATGGTCCGGTTAAAACGGACCATCCGTGGAAGCGGACCATGGTCCGGTTAAAACGGAACATCCGTGGAAGCGGACCATGGTCCAGTTAAAACGGACCATGCGTGGAAGCGGACCATGGTCCGGTTAAAACGGACCATCTGTGGAAGCGGACCATGGTCCGGTAAAAACGGACCATCTGTGGAAGTGGACCATGGTCTGGTTAAAACGGACCATCTGTGGAAGTGGACCATGGTCCGGTTAAAACGGACCATCTGTGGAAGCGGACCATGGTCCGGTTAAAACGGACCATGCGTGGAAGCGGACCATGGTCCGGTTAAAACGGAACATCCGTGGAAGCGGACCATGGTCCAGTTAAAACGTACCATCTGTGGAAGCGGACCATGGTCCGGTTAAAACGGAACATCCGTGGAAGGGGACCATGGTCCGGTTAAAACGGACCATCCGTGGAAGCGGACCATGGTCCGGTTAAAACGGAACATCCGTGGAAGCGGACCATGGTCCGGTTAAAACGGACCATCCGTGGAAGTGGACCATGGTCCGGTTAAAACGGACCATCTGTGGAAGTGGACCATGGTCCGGTTAAAACGGAACATCCGTGGAAGGGGACCATGGTCCGGTTAAAACGGAACATCCGTGGAAGTGGACCATGGTCCGGTTAAAACGGAACATCCGTGGAAGTGGACCATGGTCTGGTTAAAACAGACCATCCGTGGAAGTGGACCATGGTCTGGTTAAAACAGACCAGCTGTGGAAGTGGACCATGGTCCGGTTAAAACGGAACATCCGTGGAAGTGGACCATGGTCCGGTTAAAACAGACCATCCGTGGAAGTGGACCATGGTCCGGTTAAAACGGAACATCCGTGGAAGTGGACCATGGTCCGGTTAAAACAGACCATCCGTGGAAGTGGACCATGGTCTGGTTAAAGCGGACCATCCATGGAAGCGGACCATGGTCTGGTTAAAACGGACCAGCTGTGGAAGTGGACCATGGTCGGGTTAAAACGGAACATCCGTGGAAGCGGACCATGGTCCGGTTAAAACGGAACATCCGTGGAAGCGGACCATGGTCCGGTTAAAGCGGACCATCCGTGGAAGCGGACCATGGTCCGGTTAAAACGGACCATCTGTGGAAGCGGACCATGGTCCGGTTAAAACGGACCATCCGTGGAAGCGGACCATGGTCCGGTTAAAGCGGACCATCCGTGGAAGCGGACCATGGTCCGGTTAAAACGGACCATCTGTGGAAGCGGACCATGGTCCGGTTAAAACGGACCATCAGTGGAAGCGGACCATCGTCCGGTTAAAACGGACCATCGGTTCGAGCGGACCATCGTCCGGTTAAAACGGACCATCGGTTCGAGCGGACCATGGTCCAGTTAAAGCGGACCATCCGTGGAAGCGGACCATGGCCATGGCTGTCAGAAAATACTCTTCAATATGAGCGGCGCTAGCTTTGAGTTTACTTTCGTTTAAAATCGGAAGATGCTTTTCATGACAGGAGGATAGATGAGATACCTGTATATCTGACCCGGATCTGTACCTGGGATGCTTTTCAAAATGTTGGCAGCGGTCGGAGCAGACATTTTTTCCTCTTTCTCTCCCTCCCACCGGAGCTGCAGTACCCTGTCATACAATTTAGGACATTTTATTCAGGATTTAGTTTGTCAGTAGTAAGTTTACTGCTCATTCTGTTTCCTACACCTTCCAATTATATTTTTGTTGAGCTG
This sequence comes from Atherinomorus stipes, assembly GCA_023101725.1. Classification (NCBI taxonomy): domain Eukaryota; kingdom Metazoa; phylum Chordata; class Actinopteri; order Atheriniformes; family Atherinidae; genus Atherinomorus; species Atherinomorus stipes. Next base: position 85,200 of record JALJCO010012265.1, on the reverse strand, counting down.
GTATAAGTTTGAATATATAAAATGAAGACAATGCATGCTAAAATACAGTACACAGCAGCTGCATCAGATAGGCTGTTTATAAGTTTCTAACCACATGTAAACGTTCATTTCTGCTCATGTGAGGAAGTTAAATGCAGGGCAACATGCCGGCATCAAACTTGAGCACGTAGAATTGGGATGTCCCTCGCCATAACGATGTGACGAGTCCCCCTGACTATCCTGGTGTTAAATTGACCAAATCCCAAAGCTTTGGTCGTGGCTGCTTTTATACCCAATCCTGACACCCTCACCTCTCTCCAGTTAAAGGCACTAGAGGCAGGAATTGTGAGAGAATAAACAAGCATGTCCAGTTTTTTAATGCTAATGGGTGATGAAGCGTTAAAAACCAAAAAGAACGTTTCCACCCACATCTCTCTTCGTTGCCCTGAACAGGCTGTGCTGCATAATTCTGCGATTCGGTGGACGAATCCTGTCCTGTCCTGTGACGTCATTGATGCTGTGTCCGCATCTCCAACACTGATGAGCTGCTTCTTCCAGGAAGAAGATCGTCGCCGTGGATTCAAACACTTTAAGGACTAGTTATGGATTCTTCCGTCAGCAGGCGATCCAGATCAACTGAAAGACACTAAAACATGGAACTATGAAGAAAAAGACTTTATCAGCGTAGTAAACAGTGCTATAGCACCAGTTTGTGCTCCCATGCCGGCTTACCCACAGCGCCAGTTGCGTCACTCGCGAGTCTCATTTCTTACTCCTGCCTCTATATCCTTTAATCTGCTGGTTGTAGTATCGTCCAGAAAAATGATTTATATTCTATAACTTTGTCTTTCTTTGCCTCCTCCAAACTTTTTTTCCTGATATCAGATTTTGAGTATGATAACATGAAGTTGTCAGTGAGGACAACATTCATTCTGTCTGTTGGGGTTCAAACTAGTTTTCTATTTTAATTTATTTTACTTGGAGAAACTCCTCAACAGCAGAGCTATGATTTTAGAGAAAAAACAAACAACACACATTTTTTCTGCCTCAGTCATGTCAGACAGGAGTAAATTCTGATTTTGCCTCCATCTCAGGGGCAAGTCTGTGGTCTTTGCGGCAACTACGACGGCAACAGCAAGAATGACTTCACCACACGCTCTCTGGAGACAGTAGCCGATGTTCTGCAGTTTGGCAACAGCTGGAAGGTGGCGTCCAGCTGCCCGAATGCCCAGCTCGTTAGTGATCCCTGCTCGTCCAACCGGTACCGGGCCGCCTGGTCCAAGAAACAATGCAGCATCATCACCAGTGTCACCTTCCAGAGCTGTCACTCAAAGGTAACTTTGGAGGAATATAAATGTACATGAATGCACACCACAGGAAATCTGTCCACATACACAATCACTTCTCTGGTCCGTTTGACCTTCCATGTGTTGTTCACCCATCAGCTGCATGTCAGGCTGGCTTACTGGGATGGACCCAGCTATTTACCAGTCAGCTCAGCTGCACTTTCTTCTGTGTCTAGGTTGACCCTGGTCCATACTTTGACTCGTGTGCGAGGGACTCGTGTGCTTGCGACAGCGGTGGAGACTGCGAGTGCCTCTGCACTGCTGTGGCTGCCTATGCGAAAGCTTGCAACGCCGCCGGCGCCTGTGTTCGCTGGAGAACTCCGAAACTGTGCCGTGAGTCTGGCAGCCATCACACCGTAGGGCTTCGGTCACAGCTTGCAGGATTTCAGGGTTTACAACAAAATAAAAGATTCTCACTTCAGTTACATTCAGTTTTTTCTTAGTCTAGGGACATTTTACAAAGGGTGCAACAAACTATATTCAGTCACACTGAAATGCAGCAGGAGAAGAGGGGGATCAGACCCAAACACAGGGCAGACAAGAACGAAGGCAATGGCTGAAAGTCAGAAGATTTCATAAAACAAAAGACACAACTGAAGACTTCTGGAAGATGAATAAGCTAACTGAGCAAAGAAGACTATGTTAATGACAGGACTAAATGACAGACTGACGACTAACCCGCACAATAAGCTGGTACATGACAGAAAACCTGCAGTGGGTATACCGAAAAACAGACCACAATCCAGCAGCAGAGGTGACAAATAATGATCAGAAGAAGGGAACAGGCAGAACCCCATACACCAGGAAAAACTCTACCAAAACTAGAAACCCAGACCAAACAGTAAATCCAGACCAGACTAGAAACCAATGGTGAACCGTGAGCTCCACAGCTGAGCCTTCACTTCAGCCAAAAAACCCCACTGATAACCTCCCAGCAACAAGACACCTGTTCAACATTATGAGCAGAAAACTGAATATCATTGAGGTTACATAGATGATCCATAGATGGTCGGGGGAGGGGGGGGGGGGGCATCAGACGAGACTAGAAACCTACATGAGACTATAAACCTGGACAAGACTAGAAACTCAGACTAGACTAGAAACCCAAACCAGACTAGAAACCCAGACAAGACTAGAAACCCAGACAAGACTATGAACTCAGACTAGACTAGAAACCCAGACCAGACTAGAAACCCTGACAAGACTAAAAACCCAAACCAGACTATAAACCCAGACAAGACTATGAACTCAGACTAGACTAGAAAATCAGACAAGATTAGAAACCCAGACCAGACTAGAAACCCGGACAAGACGAGGGACTCAGACAAGACTTAAAACCTGGACAAGACTAGAAACCCAGACCAGACTAGAAACCCTGACAAGACTAAAAACCCAAACCAGACTAGAAACCCAAACCAGACTAAAAACTCTAGACTAAACCAGAAACCCAGACCCGACTAGAAACCCAGACAAGATTAGAAACAGAAACTCAGACAAGACTAGAAACCAAACCAGAATAGAAACCCAGACAAGACTGTCTTTTATTCTCCCCCCCCCTTTTTTTTTATTTTTCTTTGGGCCCCTTTTCCAGAAACTCAGACTAGACTAGAAAATCAGACAAGATTAGAAAACCAGACCAGACTACAAACCAAGACCAGACTACAAACCCAGACCACTCTAGAAACCCAGACAAGACTAGAAACCCAGACTAGACTAGAATCTCAGGCTAGACTAGAAACGCAGACTAGACTAGAAACTTGGACTACATTAGAAACCCAGACCAGACTGGAAACTCATACTAGACTAGAAACCCAGACATAACTAGAAACCCAGACTAGACTAGAAACTCAGAAAACACCAGAAACCCAGACTAGACTAGAAACACTGACAAGACTAGAAACCCAGACTAGACTAGAAACTCAGACTAGACTAGAAACCCGGACAAGACTACAAATCCACACGAGACTCAAAACTCAGACTAGAGTAGAAACCCAGACTAGACTAGAAACTCGAGACTAGAGACCCAGACCAGACTAGAAACCCAGACCAGACTCGAAACCAGACCAGACTAGAAACCCAGACCGAGTCTAGAAACTCAGACAAGACTAGAGACCCAGACCAGACTAGAAACCCAGACAAGACTAGAGACCCAGACCAGACTAGAAACCCAGACAAGACTAGAAACTCAGACCAGACTAGAAACCCAGACCAGACTAGAAACTCAGAGTAGACTAGAAACCCAGACCAGACTAGAAACTCAGACTAGACTAGAAACCCAGACCAGACTAGAAACTCAGAGTAGACTAGAAACCCAGACCAGACTAGAAATTTAGACTAGACTAGAAACCAAGACTAGACTAGAAACCCAGACAAGATTAGAAACCAAGACCAGACTAGAAACTCAGACTAGACTAGAAACCCAGACCAGACTAGAAACTCAGAGTAGACTAGAAACCCAGACCAGACTAGAAATTTAGACTACACTAGAAACCAAGACTAGACTAGAAACTCAGACCAGACTAGAAACCCAGACCAGACTAGAAACCCAGACAAGACTAGAAACCCAGACCAGACTAGAAACTCAGAGCAGAAACTCAAACAATAGAATATCATAGAACATACACCTAGCAGATCATGACCTAGAAGGAGCGCAGTTGGATCCAAATCAATTTGAATATAATTAAAGTCCACACCACTATGATTATATGTCTATAATTCCATCTTGTAAAAATTAGTGTAGCCATAAAAACCAAAGATTTGTAGAAAATCCTTCATCCTGAGTGCAATTGTGGTAAGCAAAAGTGGAGAAAAAAATAACTTTTAAAGATGCCATGACATCAAATTTCACTTTTCTGGGGTTTTGGGGGTATAATATGATCTGTTGTGCACTGATGAGGTCATGTGAATGTCCAGAGTGAGAATCAAAGTCCCTGTTCTTAGTCTGACAGCTTTGTCTCTCTGCTCAGAAACAGCAGCCTATCATTCTACGTAGTTCTATCATTCTACATAATTCAATTGCTCCAATAAGAGCATGTTGCTAACAGTTAGCCTTTAGCAAACTCCGACCGCAGCTTGACCTAGATTCTCCAAATAAGGTTATAGCCAAATTAGGTGTAGCCAATCAAAATGAAGTCAACGTGGTCTCCAGGTAAAGCTCCATATCATAGCCGGACCCAACTGTATTACTGAGGAAGTGAGGTCTGGCGTTTCAAAAACACTACCCCGCTGTAAAAAATGCCGTTTTTTTTCTTTGGAGTATTTACATATGCAGTAATGCCAACAACATGAACTAGTTTTTACTGCTATGTCATCACTCCTTTAACAAGAAGATATCTCCAGCAAAACCAGAACCAGGGAGGCTGGACTGGTTAAAGGGTTAGAGGACACAAAAGTCCCAGGCCAGGGATACCTATGAGACAGAACAAAAGAGAGAAGCATTATGTTTATGGCAGCAGAGGGAGGAAAGGTGCTCAGTGCATCATGGGAAGTCTCCCTGTGGCCTAACTACAGCAGCCCTAGCTTGTAACGTAGACAAGCAAACTAGCATGAACAAAGACACCTTTTAACACACATTCTGTCTCCTGTAGCTATTTTCTGTGACTACTACAACTCCCCGGGTGACTGTGAGTGGCACTACAAGCCTTGTGGAGCTGACTGCATGAAGACCTGTAGGAATCCTTCTGGAAACTGCTCTGCCCACATCTCCAATGTGGAAGGTACAAATCATTTAGCATGCCATGTAGACTCCAACTTTAGTCATTTTGGTTAAATTTTAGCACAATTTTAAGTCATCAGACTTTTAAAGAGCCATTTCTTAATATGCAATCATGGTGCTGCAGGCTGCTATCCACAGTGCCCCCAGTCCAGGCCCTTCTTTGATGAAGACACAATGAAGTGTGTTGCCAGGGAACAATGTGGATGCTATGATGACAAAGGCAACCATTACAGCATTGGAGAGCAGACTCCGTCGGACAACTGTTACACCTGGTACTTCTCTCACAAAATTCAGTGTTTGATTTAGAGCTTAGCTTTTCTGCAAGAAACACGCCACACATATGTGCATGAACATGATGTTATTTTATGGCGTCATGGTGAGTGAGGTCTAAAATACAATTTGGTATAATCAATACCAAAATATACACGAAATTAAGAAAAAATTTTGAAATGTAGGTGGATAATCAGGTTTTTCCAAACTCATCGTTTGCAAATCAAAATATAGGGGAATTTATGTAAACATAAATGTAACTGTACCAATGATCCAATAAACCTGCTCCAACTTGTAATTATACTGTATTTCAAATTATGACATGTAGTGAATGTAAGATAATCAATGCCCCACAGTTAATGCTATGTTTTCTCACAAAGGCATACGTACACACACAGAAAGAAATCTTTGTTGTTCATGTAAAAGTGCATTTAACAATTGAATAAACTCAACAAACTTGTTTTCAAAGCTCCTGCACTGCGTTGGGAATAAGATGCAGTTACAATGTTAACTGTAAGTACATGTGAAAAGTAAACAACAAAATATTAATATACATATTGACATGGATGTTTTATCTTATTAAATCTGCAATTCATTCTATCTTCAGCTTGTACATGCATGGTTAATGGAAAGATTTACAATTATGGAGCAACCATATACAACACATCAGATGGATTTGGAAATTGCATAACAGCTGAATGTGGGCCAAACGAAACAATAATTAGACACATGTACCCATGCGTCTCAACTACCACTCCTGGACCAACAACAAGCCCGTTTACATTTACCACAGTTGGAAGAACAACAACAGGTAAGACCATTTATAGAAAAATTATATTTAAACAAATACATAAAGACAGCTTGACATCTGTAAGAGTATTTCATGGGAATTTGCTCATTTATTTGTCTTCATACTAGTTGGAACAACTACATCACCACTGAATACTACATTCAGTACTGTTGGACAAACAACATTGGGGATCACAACAAAAGAAACAAGTAGAACAACGTCTACTGAAGAAATCACAACTCATCATGGGGGATCAACGACTGCAGTAAAAACCACAACAACAGTACAGGTTAAAACATCCAAAACAGTCAACGTAGAGACAACAAAAGTTGGTGAAACAACCACTGGCCCAGTTACAGGCTTTACTACACCAGCTAGTGGCTCTCAAACCAGCCAGAAATCTGAAGTTGTCACATCAACAATCTCTGTTGGTACCACGACTACGCCAGGCCGGTCCACTACATCTACGTTGACATCTTCTACCACAACAGTGCTTGAAACGGAGACCACATTGCCTGGAGTGACCACAACCAGCCAAAAGCCCCCATTTGTGACATCGAAACCCTCTGTTACTACCACAACCACTCAGGGACCTTCAAGTACCACAAAGGAAACAACAACAGAAAAGGAGGAAACAACCTTTTCAGAATTTACAACTCTAAAAGTGGAAACAACAAAACCTCCAAAAGAAGTTACAACTGGACCTGTGACCACCTCTACCACACTGGTTGTAGAAACCACAACCTCAGTACCAGCGATCCAGACTACAAGCCAAGAAAGCACAGTAGTGACATCTAAGCCCTCCATTGCTACCACAACAACAACAGGGCCTTCCACCACTGGTAAAGGGACCACTAAACAGTCTGTTAAAACTACCACATCAGAGGCCACAACAGGCAATGTTGTGACAGCAACAACTCCTAGAGAAGTTACCACTGGTCCGGAAACATCATCTACCACAGTAGCTCCTGAAAGCACAACATCAGTGCCTACAACAGCTACAGAAGGGCTGTCCACCAGTACAAACAAGATCACTACCAAATCTGTTGGAACAACTTTGTCCGAGGCCACAACAAGCAAGACGGTGACCACAAAACCACCAAAAGAAGTCACCACTGCTTCAAAAACAACCTCTACCACAACTGTTGTTGAAAGGACAACCACAGTACCAATCTTCACTACAACCAATGAAGAAAGCACCATTGTCACCTCAAAGCCCTCTCTTCTTACCACAACCACAGAAGGTCCTTCCAGCAGTACTAACAAGATCACAACCAAATTTGTGGAAACAAGCACTTCACCATTCACAACAGTCAACGTAGAGACAACAAAAGTTGGTGAAACAACCACTGGCCCAGTTACAGGCTTTACTACACCAGCTAGTGGCTCTCAAACCAGCCAGAAATCTGAAGTTGTCACATCAACAATCTCTGTTGGTACCACGACTACGCCAGGCCGTTCCACTACGTCTACATTGACATCTTCTACCACAACAGTGCTTGAAACGGAGACCACATTGCCTGGAGTGACCACAACCAGCCAAAAGCCCCCATTTGTGACATCAAAACCCTCTGTTACTACCACAACCACTCAGGGACCTTCAAGTACCACAAAGGAAACAACAACAGAAAAGGAAGAAACAACCTTTTCAGAATTTACAACTGTAAAAGTGGAAACAACAAAACCTCCAAAAGAAGTTACAACTGGACCTGTGACCACCTCTACCACACTGGTTGAAGAAACCACAACCTCAGTACCAGCGACCCAGACTACAAGCCAAGAAAGCACAGTAGTGACATCTAAGCCCTCCATTGCTACCACAACAACAACAGGGCCTTCCACCACTGGTAAAGGGACCACTAAACAGTCTGTTAAAACTACCACATCAGAGGCCACAACAGGCAATGTTGTGACAGCAACAACTCCTAGAGAAGTTACCACTGGTCCGGAAACATCATCTACCACAGCAGCTCCTGAAAGCACAACATCAGTGCCTACAACAGCTACAGAAGGGCTGTCCACCAGTACAAACAAGATCACTACCAAATCTGTTGGAACAACTTTGTCCGAGGCCACAACAAGCAAGACGGTGACCACGAAACCACCAAAAGAAGTCACCACTGCTTCAAAAACAACCTCTACCACAACTGTTGTTGAAAGGACAACCACAGTACCAATCTTCACTACAACCAATGAAGAAACCACCATTGTCACCTCAAAGCCCTCTCTTCTTACCACAACCACAGAAGGTCCTTCCAGCAGTACTAACAAGATCACAACCAAATTTGTGGAAACAAGCACTTCACCATTCACAACAGTCAACGTAGAGACAACAAAAGTTGGTGAAACAACCACTGGCCCAGTTACAGGCTTTACTACACCAGCTAGTGGCTCTCAAACCAGCCAGAAATCTGAAGTTGTCACATCAACAATCTCTGTTGGTACCACGACTATGCCAGGCCGTTCCACTACGTCTACATTGACATCTTCTACCACAACAGTGCTTGAAACGGAGACCACATTGCCTGGAGTGACCACAACCAGCCAAAAGCCCCCATTTGTGACATCAAAACCCTCTGTTACTACCACAACCACTCAGGGACCTTCAAGTACCACAAAGGAAACAACAACAGAAAAGGAGGAAACAACCTTTTCAGAATTTACAACTGTAAAAGTGGAAACAACAAAACCTCCAAAAGAAGTTACAACTGGACCTGTGACCACCTCTACCACACTGGTTGTAGAAACCACAACCTCAGTACCAGCGATCCAGACTACAAGCCAAGAAAGCACAGTAGTGACATCTAAGCCCTCCATTGCTACCACAACAACAACAGGGCCTTCCACCACTGGTAAAGGGACCACTAAACAGTCTGTTAAAACTACCACATCAGAGGCCACAACAGGCAATGTTGTGACAGCAACAACTCCTAGAGAAGTTACCACTGGTCCGGAAACATCATCTACCACAGCAGCTCCTGAAAGCACAACATCAGTGCCTACAACAGCTACAGAAGGGCTGTCCACCAGTACAAACAAGATCACTACCAAATCTGTTGGAACAACTTTGTCCGAGGCCACAACAAGCAAGACGGTGACCACAAAACCACCAAAAGAAGTCACCACTGCTTCAAAAACAACCTCTACCACAACTGTTGTTGAAAGGACAACCACAGTACCAATCTTCACTACAACCAATGAAGAAAGCACCATTGTCACCTCAAAGCCCTCTCTTCTTACCACAACCACAGAAGGTCCTTCAAGCAGTACTAACAAGATCACAACCAAATTTGTGGAAACAAGCACTTCACCATTCACAACAGTCAACGTAGAGACAACAAAAGTTGGTGAAACAACCACTGGCCCAGTTACAGGCTTTACTACACCAGCTAGTGGCTCTCAAACCAGCCAGAAATCTGAAGTTGTCACATCAACAATCTCTGTTGGTACCACGACTACGCCAGGCCGTTCCACTACGTCTACATTGACATCTTCTACCACAACAGTGCTTGAAACGGAGACCACATTGCCTGGAGTGACCACAACCAGCCAAAAGCCCCCATTTGTGACATCGAAACCCTCTGTTACTACCACAACCACTCAGGGACCTTCAAGTACCACAAAGGAAACAACAACAGAAAAGGAGGAAACAACCTTTTCAAAATTTACAACTGTAAAAGTGGAAACAACAAAACCTCCAAAAGAAGTTACAACTGGACCTGTGACCACCTCTACCACACTGGTTGTAGAAACCACAACCTCAGTACCAGCGATCCAGACTACAAGCCAAGAAAGCACAGTAGTGACATCTAAGCCCTCCATTGCTACCACAACAACAACAACAGGGCCTTCCACCACTGGTAAAGGGACCACTAAACAGTCTGTTAAAACTACCACATCAGAGGCCACAACAGGCAATGTTGTGACAGCAACAACTCCTAGAGAAGTTACCACTGGTCCGGAAACATCATCTACCACAGCAGCTCCTGAAAGCACAACATCAGTGCCTACAACAGCTACAGAAGGGCTGTCCACCAGTACAAACAAGATCACTACCAAATCTGTTGGAACAACTTTGTCCGAGGCCACAACAAGCAAGACGGTGACCACGAAACCACCAAAAGAAGTCACCACTGCTTCAAAAACAACCTCTACCACAACTGTTGTTGAAAGGACAACCACAGTACCAATCTTCACTACAACCAATGAAGAAAGCACCATTGTCACCTCAAAGCCCTCTCTTCTTACCACAACCACAGAAGGTCCTTCCAGCAGTACTAACAAGATCACAACCAAATTTGTGGAAACAAGCACTTCACCATTCACAACAGTCAACGTAGAGACAACAAAAGTTGGTGAAACAACCACTGGCCCAGTTACAGGCTTTACTACACCAGCTAGTGGCTCTCAAACCAGCCAGAAATCTGAAGTTGTCACATCAACAATCTCTGTTGGTACCACGACTACGCCAGGCCGTTCCACTACATCTACATTGACATCTTCTACCACAACAGTGCTTGAAACGGAGACCACATTGCCTGGAGTGACCACAACCAGCCAAAAGCCCCCATTTGTGACATCGAAACCCTCTGTTACTACCACAACCACTCAGGGACCTTCAAGTACCACAAAGGAAACAACAACAGAAAAGGAGGAAACAACCTTTTCTGAATTTACAACTGTAAAAGTGGAAACAACAAAACCTCCAAAAGAAGTTACAACTGGACCTGTGACCACCTCTACCACACTGGTTGTAGAAACCACAACCTCAGTACCAGCGATCCAGACTACAAGCCAAGAAAGCACAGTAGTGACATCTAAGCCCTCCATTGCTACCACAACAACAACAGGGCCTTCCACCACTGGTAAAGGGACCACTAAACAGTCTGTTAAAACTACCACATCAGAGGCCACAACAGGCAATGTTGTGACAGCAACAACTCCTAGAGAAGTTACCACTGGTCCGGAAACATCATCTACCACAGTAGCTCCTGAAAGCACAACATCAGTGCCTACAACAGCTACAGAAGGGCTGTCCACCAGTACAAACAAGATCACTACCAAATCTGTTGGAACAACTTTGTCCGAGGCCACAACAAGCAAGACGGTGACCACAAAACCACCAAAAGAAGTCACCACTGCTTCAAAAACAACCTCTACCACAACTGTTGTTGAAAGGACAACCACAGTACCAATCTTCACTACAACCAATGAAGAAAGCACCATTGTCACCTCAAAGCCCTCTCTTCTTACCACAACCACAGAAGGTCCTTCCAGCAGTACTAACAAGATCACAACCAAATTTGTGGAAACAAGCACTTCACCATTCACAACAGTCAACGTAGAGACAACAAAAGTTGGTGAAACAACCACTGGCCCAGTTACAGGCTTTACTACACCAGCTAGTGGCTCTCAAACCAGCCAGAAATCTGAAGTTGTCACATCAACAATCTCTGTTGGTACCACGACTACGCCAGGCCGTTCCACTACGTCTACATTGACATCTTCTACCACAACAGTGCTTGAAACGGAGACCACATTGCCTGGAGTGACCACAACCAGCCAAAAGCCCCCATTTGTGACATCGAAACCCTCTGTTACTACCACAACCACTCAGGGACCTTCAAGTACCACAAAGGAAACAACAACAGAAAAGGAGGAAACAACCTTTTCAGAATTTACAACTGTAAAAGTGGAAACAACAAAACCTCCAAAAGAAGTTACAACTGGACCTGTGACCACCTCTACCACACTGGTTGTAGAAACCACAACCTCAGTACCAGCGATCCAGACTACAAGCCAAGAAAGCACAGTAGTGACATCTAAGCCCTCCATTGCTACCACAACAACAACAGGGCCTTCCACCACTGGTAAAGGGACCACTAAACAGTCTGTTAAAACTACCACATCAGAGGCCACAACAGGCAATGTTGTGACAGCAACAACTCCTAGAGAAGTTACCACTGGTCCGGAAACATCATCTACCACAGCAGCTCCTGAAAGCACAACATCAGTGCCTACAACAGCTACAGAAGGGCTGTCCACCAGTACAAACAAGATCACTACCAAATCTGTTGGAACAACTTTGTCCGAGGCCACAACAAGCAAGACGGTGACCACGAAACCACCAAAAGAAGTCACCACTGCTTCAAAAACAACCTCTACCACAACTGTTGTTGAAAGGACAACCACAGTACCAATCTTCACTACAACCAATGAAGAAAGCACCATTGTCACCTCAAAGCCCTCTCTTCTTACCACAACCACAGAAGGTCCTTCAAGCAGTACTAACAAGATCACAACCAAATTTGTGGAAACAAGCACTTCACCATTCACAACAGTCAACGTAGAGACAACAAAAGTTGGTGAAACAACCACTGGCCCAGTTACAGGCTTTACTACACCAGCTAGTGGCTCTCAAACCAGCCAGAAATCTGAAGTTGTCACATCAACAATCTCTGTTGGTACCACGACTACGCCAGGCCGTTCCACTACGTCTACATTGACATCTTCTACCACAACAGTGCTTGAAACGGAGACCACATTGCCTGGAGTGACCACAACCAGCCAAAAGCCCCCATTTGTGACATCGAAACCCTCTGTTACTACCACAACCACTCAGGGACCTTCAAGTACCACAAAGGAAACAACAACAGAAAAGGAGGAAACAACCTTTTCAAAATTTACAACTGTAAAAGTGGAAACAACAAAACCTCCAAAAGAAGTTACAACTGGACCTGTGACCACCTCTACCACACTGGTTGTAGAAACCACAACCTCAGTACCAGCGATCCAGACTACAAGCCAAGAAAGCACAGTAGTGACATCTAAGCCCTCCATTGCTACCACAACAACAACAGGGCCTTCCACCACTGGTAAAGGGACCACTAAACAGTCTGTTAAAACTACCACATCAGAGGCCACAACAGGCAATGTTGTGACAGCAACAACTCCTAGAGAAGTTACCACTGGTCCGGAAACATCATCTACCACAGTAGCTCCTGAAAGCACAACATCAGTGCCTACAACAGCTACAGAAGGGCTGTCCACCAGTACAAACAAGATCACTACCAAATCTGTTGGAACAACTTTGTCCGAGGCCACAACAAGCAAGACGGTGACCACAAAACCACCAAAAGAAGTCACCACTGCTTCAAAAACAACCTCTACCACAACTGTTGTTGAAAGGACAACCACAGTACCAATCTTCACTACAACCAATGAAGAAAGCACCATTGTCACCTCAAAGCCCTCTCTTCTTACCACAACCACAGAAGGTCCTTCCAGCAGTACTAACAAGATCACAACCAAATTTGTGGAAACAAGCACTTCACCATTCACAACAGTCAACGTAGAGACAACAAAAGTTGGTGAAACAACCACTGGCCCAGTTACAGGCTTTACTACACCAGCTAGTGGCTCTCAAACCAGCCAGAAATCTGAAGTTGTCACATCAACAATCTCTGTTGGTACCACGACTACGCCAGGCCGTTCCACTACGTCTACATTGACATCTTCTACCACAACAGTGCTTGAAACGGAGACCACATTGCCTGGAGTGACCACAACCAGCCAAAAGCCCCCATTTGTGACATCAAAACCCTCTGTTACTACCACAACCACTCAGGGACCTTCAAGTACCACAAAGGAAACAACAACAGAAAAGGAGGAAACAACCTTTTCAGAATTTACAACTGTAAAAGTGGAAACAACAAAACCTCCAAAAGAAGTTACAACTGGACCTGTGACCACCTCTACCACACTGGTTGTAGAAACCACAACCTCAGTACCAGCGATCCAGACTACAAGCCAAGAAAGCACAGTAGTGACATCTAAGCCCTCCATTGCTACCACAACAACAACAGGGCCTTCCACCACTGGTAAAGGGACCACTAAACAGTCTGTTAAAACTACCACATCAGAGGCCACAACAGGCAATGTTGTGACAGCAACAACTCCTAGAGAAGTTACCACTGGTCCGGAAACATCATCTACCACAGCAGCTCCTGAAAGCACAACATCAGTGCCTACAACAGCTACAGAAGGGCTGTCCACCAGTACAAACAAGATCACTACCAAATCTGTTGGAACAACTTTGTCCGAGGCCACAACAAGCAAGACGGTGACCACGAAACCACCAAAAGAAGTCACCACTGCTTCAAAAACAACCTCTACCACAACTGTTGTTGAAAGGACAACCACAGTACCAATCTTCACTACAACCAATGAAGAAAGCACCATTGTCACCTCAAAGCCCTCTCTTCTTACCACAACCACAGAAGGTCCTTCAAGCAGTACTAACAAGATCACAACCAAATTTGTGGAAACAAGCACTTCACCATTCACAACAGTCAACGTAGAGACAACAAAAGTTGGTGAAACAACCACTGGCCCAGTTACAGGCTTTACTACACCAGCTAGTGGCTCTCAAACCAGCCAGAAATCTGAAGTTGTCACATCAACAATCTCTGTTGGTACCACGACTACGCCAGGCCGTTCCACTACGTCTACATTGACATCTTCTACCACAACAGTGCTTGAAACGGAGACCACATTGCCTGGAGTGACCACAACCAGCCAAAAGCCCCCATTTGTGACATCAAAACCCTCTGTTACTACCACAACCACTCAGGGACCTTCAAGTACCACAAAGGAAACAACAACAGAAAAGGAGGAAACAACCTTTTCAGAATTTACAACTGTAAAAGTGGAAACAACAAAACCTCCAAAAGAAGTTACAACTGGACCTGTGACCACCTCTACCACACTGGTTGTAGAAACCACAACCTCAGTACCAGCGATCCAGACTACAAGCCAAGAAAGCACAGTAGTGACATCTAAGCCCTCCATTGCTACCACAACAACAACAGGGCCTTCCACCACTGGTAAAGGGACCACTAAACAGTCTGTTAAAACTACCACATCAGAGGCCACAACAGGCAATGTTGTGACAGCAACAACTCCTAGAGAAGTTACCACTGGTCCGGAAACATCATCTACCACAGTAGCTCCTGAAAGCACAACATCAGTGCCTACAACAGCTACAGAAGGGCTGTCCACCAGTACAAACAAGATCACTACCAAATCTGTTGGAACAACTTTGTCCGAGGCCACAACAAGCAAGACGGTGACCACAAAACCACCAAAAGAAGTCACCACTGCTTCAAAAACAACCTCTACCACAACTGTTGTTGAAAGGACAACCACAGTACCAATCTTCACTACAACCAATGAAGAAAGCACCATTGTCACCTCAAAGCCCTCTCTTCTTACCACAACCACAGAAGGTCCTTCCAGCAGTACTAACAAGATCACAACCAAATTTGTGGAAACAAGCACTTCACCATTCACAACAGTCAACGTAGAGACAACAAAAGTTGGTGAAACAACCACTGGCCCAGTTACAGGCTTTACTACACCAGCTAGTGGCTCTCAAACCAGCCAGAAATCTGAAGTTGTCACATCAACAATCTCTGTTGGTACCACGACTACGCCGGGCCGTTCCACTACGTCTACATTGACATCTTCTACCACAACAGTGCTTGAAACGGAGACCACATTGCCTGGAGTGACCACAACCAGCCAAAAGCCCCCATTTGTGACATCGAAACCCTCTGTTACTACCACAACCACTCAGGGACCTTCAAGTACCACAAAGGAAACAACAACAGAAAAGGAGGAAACAACCTTTTCAGAATTTACAACTGTAAAAGTGGAAACAACAAAACCTCCAAAAGAAGTTACAACTGGACCTGTGACCACCTCTACCACACTGGTTGTAGAAACCACAACCTCAGTACCAGCGATCCAGACTACAAGCCAAGAAAGCACAGTAGTGACATCTAAGCCCTCCATTGCTACCACAACAACAACAGGGCCTTCCACCACTGGTAAAGGGACCACTAAACAGTCTGTTAAAACTACCACATCAGAGGCCACAACAGGCAATGTTGTGACAGCAACAACTCCTAGAGAAGTTACCACTGGTCCGGAAACATCATCTACCACAGCAGCTCCTGAAAGCACAACATCAGTGCCTACAACAGCTACAGAAGGGCTGTCCACCAGTACAAACAAGATCACTACCAAATCTGTTGGAACAACTTTGTCCGAGGCCACAACAAGCAAGACGGTGACCACGAAACCACCAAAAGAAGTCACCACTGCTTCAAAAACAACCTCTACCACAACTGTTGTTGAAAGGACAACCACAGTACCAATCTTCACTACAACCAATGAAGAAAGCACCATTGTCACCTCAAAGCCCTCTCTTCTTACCACAACCACAGAAGGTCCTTCCAGCAGTACTAACAAGATCACAACCAAATTTGTGGAAACAAGCACTTCACCATTCACAACAGTCAACGTAGAGACAACAAAAGTTGGTGAAACAACCACTGGCCCAGTTACAGGCTTTACTACACCAGCTAGTGGCTCTCAAACCAGCCAGAAATCTGAAGTTGTCACATCAACAATCTCTGTTGGTACCACGACTACGCCAGGCCGTTCCACTACATCTACATTGACATCTTCTACCACAACAGTGCTTGAAACGGAGACCACATTGCCTGGAGTGACCACAACCAGCCAAAAGCCCCCATTTGTGACATCGAAACCCTCTGTTACTACTACAACCACTCAGGGACCTTCAAGTACCACAAAGGAAACAACAACAGAAAAGGAGGAAACAACCTTTTCAAAATTTACAACTGTAAAAGTGGAAACAACTAAACCTCCAAAAGAAGTCACAACTGGACCTGTGACCACCTCTACCACACTGGTTGTAGAAACCACAACCTCAGTACCAGCGATCCAGACTACAAGCCAAGAAAGCACAGTAGTGACATCTAAGCCCTCCATTGCTACCACAACAACAACAGGGCCTTCCACCACTGGTAAAGGGACCACTAAACAGTCTGTTAAAACTACCACATCAGAGGCCACAACAGGCAATGTTGTGACAGCAACAACTCCTAGAGAAGTTACCACTGGTCCGGAAACATCATCTACCACAGCAGCTCCTGAAAGCACAACATCAGTGCCTACAACAGCTACAGAAGGGCTGTCCACCAGTACAAACAAGATCACTACCAAATCTGTTGGAACAACTTTGTCCGAGGCCACAACAAGCAAGACGGTGACCACAAAACCACCAAAAGAAGTCACCACTGCTTCAAAAACAACCTCTACCACAACTGTTGTTGAAAGGACAACCACAGTACCAATCTTCACTACAACCAATGAAGAAAGCACCATTGTCACCTCAAAGCCCTCTCTTCTTACCACAACCACAGAAGGTCCTTCCAGCAGTACTAACAAGATCACAACCAAATTTGTGGAAACAAGCACTTCACCATTCACAACAGTCAACGTAGAGACAACAAAAGTTGGTGAAACAACCACTGGCCCAGTTACAGGCTTTACTACACCAGCTAGTGGCTCTCAAACCAGCCAGAAATCTGAAGTTGTCACATCAACAATCTCTGTTGGTACCACGACTACGCCAGGCCGTTCCACTACATCTACATTGACATCTTCTACCACAACAGTGCTTGAAACGGAGACCACATTGCCTGGAGTGACCACAACCAGCCAAAAGCCCCCATTTGTGACATCGAAACCCTCTGTTACTACTACAACCACTCAGGGACCTTCAAGTACCACAAAGGAAACAACAACAGAAAAGGAGGAAACAACCTTTTCAAAATTTACAACTGTAAAAGTGGAAACAACTAAACCTCCAAAAGAAGTCACAACTGGACCTGTGACCACCTCTACCACACTGGTTGTAGAAACCACAACCTCAGTACCAGCGATCCAGACTACAAGCCAAGAAAGCACAGTAGTGACATCTAAGCCCTCCATTGCTACCACAACAACAACAGGGCCTTCCACCACTGGTAAAGGGACCACTAAACAGTCTGTTAAAACTACCACATCAGAGGCCACAACAGGCAATGTTGTGACAGCAACAACTCCTAGAGAAGTTACCACTGGTCCGGAAACATCATCTACCACAGCAGCTCCTGAAAGCACAACATCAGTGCCTACAACAGCTACAGAAGGGCTGTCCACCAGTACAAACAAGATCACTACCAAATCTGTTGGAACAACTTTGTCCGAGGCCACAACAAGCAAGACGGTGACCACAAAACCACCAAAAGAAGTCACCACTGCTTCAAAAACAACCTCTACCACAACTGTTGTTGAAAGGACAACCACAGTACCAATCTTCACTACAACCAATGAAGAAAGCACCATTGTCACCTCAAAGCCCTCTCTTCTTACCACAACCACAGAAGGTCCTTCCAGCAGTACTAACAAGATCACAACCAAATTTGTGGAAACAAGCACTTCACCATTCACAACAGTCAACGTAGAGACAACAAAAGTTGGTGAAACAACCACTGGCCCAGTTACAGGCTTTACTACACCAGCTAGTGGCTCTCAAACCAGCCAGAAATCTGAAGTTGTCACATCAACAATCTCTGTTGGTACCACGACTACGCCAGGCCGTTCCACTACATCTACATTGACATCTTCTACCACAACAGTGCTTGAAACGGAGACCACATTGCCTGGAGTGACCACAACCAGCCAAAAGCCCCCATTTGTGACATCGAAACCCTCTGTTACTACCACAACCACTCAGGGACCTTCAAGTACCACAAAGGAAACAACAACAGAAAAGGAGGAAACAACCTTTTCAGAATTTACAACTCTAAAAGTGGAAACAACAAAACCTCCAAAAGAAGTCACAACTGGACCTGTGACCACCTCTACCACACTGGTTGTAGAAACCACAACCTCAGTACCAGCGATCCAGACTACAAGCCAAGAAAGCACAGTAGTGACATCTAAGCCCTCCATTGCTACCACAACAACAACAGGGCCTTCCACCACTGGTAAAGGGACCACTAAACAGTCTGTTAAAACTACCACATCAGAGGCCACAACAGGCAATGTTGTGACAGCAACAACTCCTAGAGAAGTTACCACTGGTCCGGAAACATCATCTACCACAGCAGCTCCTGAAAGCACAACATCAGTGCCTACAACAGCTACAGAAGGGCTGTCCACCAGTACAAACAAGATCACTACCAAATCTGTTGGAACAACTTTGTCCGAGGCCACAACAAGCAAGACGGTGACCACAAAACCACCAAAAGAAGTCACCACTGCTTCAAAAACAACCTCTACCACAACTGTTGTTGAAAGGACAACCACAGTACCAATCTTCACTACAACCAATGAAGAAAGCACCATTGTCACCTCAAAGCCCTCTCTTCTTACCACAACCACAGAAGGTCCTTCCAGCAGTACTAACAAGATCACAACCAAATTTGTGGAAACAAGCACTTCACCATTCACAACAGTCAACGTAGAGACAACAAAAGTTGGTGAAACAACCACTGGCCCAGTTACAGGCTTTACTACACCAGCTAGTGGCTCTCAAACCAGCCAGAAATCTGAAGTTGTCACATCAACAATCTCTGTTGGTACCACGACTACGCCAGGCCGTTCCACTACGTCTACATCGACATCTTCTACCACAACAGTGCTTGAAACGGAGACCACATTGCCTGGAGTGACCACAACCAGCCAAAAGCCCCCATTTGTGACATCGAAACCCTCTGTTACTACCACAACCACTCAGGGACCTTCAAGTACCACAAAGGAAACAACAACAGAAAAGGAGGAAACAACCTTTTCAGAATTTACAACTGTAAAAGTGGAAACAACAAAACCTCCAAAAGAAGTCACAACTGGACCTGTGACCACCTCTACCACACTGGTTGTAGAAACCACAACCTCAGTACCAGCGATCCAGACTACAAGCCAAGAAAGCACAGTAGTGACATCTAAGCCCTCCATTGCTACCACAACAACAACAGGGCCTTCCACCACTGGTAAAGGGACCACTAAACAGTCTGTTAAAACTACCACATCAGAGGCCACAACAGGCAATGTTGTGACATTTCGTACAACTATTGGTGAAAGTACATCCACGGTTCCAGAAGTCGTTACAAACAGCCGAGAAACCACTGTTTTCTCACAGCCATCCATCATAACCACCACAAACCCTTCTATTTTTAACACAACTATTGTGGTTTCAACTGTCACTTCAGAGAAGCCCCCCACTGAGACAACCATTATAGCCCCCATAACACAGACTCTTCCAGGCACTACAAAGGTTTACACATCCAGACCAACCACCCAACCAACCACAACCACAATTATTTCCTCATCAGGCTTCACCACTACTCCATCATCATGTGTGTGTGTTGTGAACACAACTTCCTATCAGCCTGGTATGCAATTTTTTACTTTTTACTGTTTTACACTTTTTACTGTTACCCCTTTCCATTTTCTCTTTCTCATTTAGACTGTTCATTAAAGTTGTCAGATCATGGCAGTGCTTATCAATGGATGTTCCACAACAAATCCCTATGCATTTCAGAACAGACACGGTCTGGCTTAGAAAAGAGAAATGGACCACAAAACTTGAAAGAAATGTGTCAGTTCACAAGCTATAGGCAATCACTACTCTCAGTGCAATTCGACTCTATTCATAGCATGCATGGACCAAAAAGCAACAGCAGAGTTTTAACCACAGGGAACCTCGGAACCAGACAACATTGAATAAATGTTCTTAATCCGTGTATCATTCGTTCTTTCTATTTTTAATCCTAAATCAAAAATCCAAAAATGAAATCGTGGTGAAACTATTTTGTTTTTTGTTTTTAATTATAACACAAAAAAAGAAAAATGGCATGTTTTTTTATATTTTGATTTTAGAATCAGATCAAAAGTACAGAATGGAATAACGGGACACAAGACTAAATTCGATTTTAATATTTCATTGTTCGGGGGTTTGGTGACCCGGAAACGAAACGGCTTTGCGCACGGTAGTTGTACTGGTTTACCCTATTACCATGGTGGCAGCTCACCCAAACGTTTCTTTGTGAAAATGTATACCTGGAAAATCCTGCTTATTTTTTCGGTAGTCATGTCCTCTTCCTTTAGGGCAGAGTCCTAAAGGGGTCCCTGGTCCTCAGGGACCCCTGCCCAATGGTGCGGGAAGGGGGGAGCTGTGGGTCTCTACTGTAAGTCGATTAGTCTCAACGTGTGGTTACCAAGCAAAGATCAGACCATTCTGCAGTTGGAGGGACTGAATGTTTGATTTTTACACAATATTTATTTGTTCTTTAAATATTTCATGTTACAGATCTGTTAGCAGCAGAATAATTTTGTTACTATCAGTGCGGTATAAGGCAAAATGCGCCGGGCAGGCGGGTTTATACCGCAGTCTGCCGGTGAGTCGCGCGCTGACCATTCAGCCAAGGAGACGTCTCCAGAGACATGATGAAGGACCCTCAACTGTCACATCATCATCATTGTAGCTTCTTCCACTGATTTACAATATCAGTCTGTCAAGGTGGAAACAGTCTGACAGACATGAACACGCGTCTACCCCCGTGCGTATTGCTCCAGATGCGCTGGCGCTGCTGGAGGATTATTCAGATTACCTCAGGAAAGAACGCGTTTTTAAGAACCATAATGTCCTGAATCATGAACCTGCGACCCCCTGAGGACCAGGGTTGGGAAACCCTGCTTTAAGGCGGATTTCCACCGGCTGCGGTGCGCTGTAGTTCCGACCTCTACAGAGCAGCAGCTCCCACCGCAACCGTGTCAGACACGGCGCGCCTGCGACTGCAGTTCGTGCTGCCACCAGATAAATCTGATAAATCACATTTGCAGGATCACATGATAATGATCAGGGGGGCTGGATAAATGTCCAGTGGTGTGTGCGCGCAATAAATGTCCTACATAAAGTCACTTTTCCCTTCATTGTCCAACTTAAACCAGCTGACGCGTTTCATTCATAATATATGATCATTTATTGTCGGCTACAGCTTCACATCTTTACATTTTTAACAATTTACTTACCATGCATAATCTATCCCAATAATTGATCATGCCACCACTTTCTTGCTTTCTTCGCTGAATACTCAGTCTTTATAATCCAGTTTGAATGAAGGCTTATTACATTTCTAACGAATAGGCTATAGTGCAAACCTGCACAGTCCGTTACGTGCGCAAATAATTTTTTAATAAGGTTAGTCTCAACTTTAAAAAGCTTCGCTTACCCGATGCCACCGTTACAGGAAGTGTTAAAATCCTGAGTGCAATCTCACAGTTCCTTCAATTTGTGTGAGCTAACAAATTATTTTCAAATCACACATCAAAGTTGGAGATCTTGATTAGTCTTTTTCCTATATGTAAATCCACCGTGATTGTATTTTTTTAGTTGTTTTATGTGACCAACACAGAAAGACGAAAATCGAATGTGATTAATGTATTTATTACAAAGAAAAAAAGCACACAGACAGCAGTAATGCGGGCGCGAGGTCCATGTGCAGGTCGCACAGTCCATGCTTGACTTCTAACTCTCCACGGCTGATAGGACTTGAGGCTCCCAGCTGCTGGTCAGATTGCGGATGGCTGGAATGTTTGCTAACGCCTTACAAAACTTCTGGGTCACCAAACCCCCGAACAATAAAATATTAAAATCGAATTTAGTTCTTTGTCCCGTTATTCCATTCTGTACTTTTGATCTGATTCTAAAATCAAAATATAAAAAAACATGCCATTTTTCTTTTTTGTGTTATAATTAAAAACAAAAAACAAAATAGTTTCACCACCATTTCATTTATGGATTTTTGATTTAGGATTAAAAAAAGAAAGAACGAATGATACACGGATTGTTCTTTTATTTGTCAATGCCGCTGACAATGCATGATGAAAGTTTGTCCGAACATAGAGCAGGGAATTGTTCAATTTATGTGTTCAACTGTGTCTGGACCATTTACGATGGAAATTAGTACTAGCTGTAAATAATATCAAAGAGAGAGCATAAACGTTTTTTAAAAAGATAATGTTAATAATTAGCATCACCAAAATGCATCAAAATGGTTCAGAAGTTGTTAAATTCCCTTCAATATTTCATGATTATGTGACTAATGATCATCTTTCTGTGCACTCTGAGTATAATTTTAAAAGTTTACTGTATTATATAAAAATGTTGAACAGTGTTTTTTTTCTTTTAGTTTGATGTACACTGCTTTATTAATTTTTTTCACAGGAGACTTGTTGTACAATGTTACTGATGGCCTTGGATGGTGTTACATTGCATATTGCAATTCATCTTGCAAAGTAGAGACACAATCCCATCCATGCCCAACAACGCCAAGTCCTACTATCACTGCAAGGTCTACTACCTCAGTGTTCAGCACTACGACAGAGACCATCATTTCAAGCACAGCTCCTCAGACTACCTTGACTTCGACCACAGGACAAACGACAGCTACCCTGGACTGCAATAATGTGGATCCACCAAGACAGGTGCGCATAAAACATGATTTATAATCCACTCTGGACCCTCTAACACAACCATCATCTTAACAGCTGAACAATGGCACAGCCAACAAGCCACTCATTTACATCGATCCAACAGCATAGATCCTAACTGAAAATATGATTCAAACATGGATCTTGTAACAATCTGTAAGATGCTCTGTAAATCTGATGAGGCAAACGTGTTTATGTGGATTGGTGTAACTCTTTTAAAGGCAGCCTGTACGAAGGCGGCTATTGTGACTAAGTGCTACAAAATATTTGGTTTGAGACTCTCAGGCCCAATCCCATTTCTAGCCCTTACGGGGGCCCTCTCCCTCGGTTTTGTGTGTTCACATGTAGGGGTGTCCTAATTCCTATCAGGACTGAGGAGAAGGGAAAGGATAAGTGGTAGGGTTATATACCCCTTCAAATGAAGACTTTTCAGAAGCACACTTCAAACGGAGGTGTAGGACAAATGCCCCAGAATGCTTGCGAGTCACTGGAAAGATGACTGCTAGTTCAAAGAAATTCACAAATTTACGACACTGTTGTATTGTGTAGGTTAACATTGTTTCAATGTTTAATGGTCATTTTCTTTGTAAAATGTGCACGAAAAAAATGTCTGTGTTGAGGCTTCAGTAGCTTAAAGGGACTTGAGGCAAGATTAAGAAACGAAACTCGCGACTGCCGCGATTGGCGCTTCAGGTAACTACAGCCACGAGCCAAGCCGTCACGGGAGCACAAACCGAAGCTATGATGCTGTTTACTCACCTTTTTCTCCGTAGTTATACTTTGTAGTGGTCTTTCAGTTGATCTGGATCGTTTGCTGACGGCAGAATAATCCATAACTATCGCTTACAGTGTTTGAATTTACCGCGACCGGCTTCGTCCAATATCAAAACAGCGGATGTAGCGTCATGTGACGTCACGTCTGCAGGGCAGCGCGGGAAATTCGGACACCGAATTGCAGCGCATTTTGCAGCATACAGCCAGTTCAAGGCAACGGAGAGAAACATGGGTGGAAACGTTATTTTTGGTATTTAGCGCTTCATCACCCATTAGTATGAAAAAAAGGGACATTTATGTTTGTTTTTTTTTCAAATTCCTGCCTCAAGTCCCTTTAAGCGTTTCCAGTGTCAAAACCAGCGGTGCTCTGTAGGCAGCCCTGAAATTCCACAGTGATAGATGATCAATAACAAAACCTTCAGCAACATCACTGCTGGTCTTCAGTTACATTGAGGGCATCGCAAGTGCAGGATGACTGAAAGACGTCATCATCGTTGAAAGATTCCTGCTCATGTTTACACTGCCTGGGCTCACCTTGCATTGTCAGAAAATTTCACTTTGGAGGCGATTGTTAGATATTTGTGTTTTTACCCCCTCAAAACTCCGCTACCATGAAAACAAGAGGCAAGAATCCAACAAAACCCTTGCATTTTACTGCCTCAGCATTGTTGTGTAAACAGGGCCTAGAATAACACCAACGGGAAGGGCAGGTTAAATAAGCCGTGTTAAAGGATTGGATCCTGGATCCAACTGATATTGATTTGTGGCAGAATCTGTGGCATCACCAAACACTGAATTATTTTCTTATTGATGCACATCGTGATAAATAATCAACTATACTTTCTCATCTCAAACCAAAAGGCCACCTCGTTCCCAAAATCGGGAACTTCACACCTTGAGAAAAATGTAAAATTGTTCTTTACTGTTTGACGCATGCAGTTTGTTACATGACTTTTATTCAGAATGGAGAATCCTGGAAGGTGAGCAACTGCAGCACAGCTATTTGCACCAATGGAAAGGTCACAGTGACCCCACTTCCCTGCCCCCCTGAGAACCAGCCCATCTGTTCCAGCGGACGCAAAGCTGTAAAAGTCTATGATGCTGATGGCTGCTGCTTTCGCTATGCCTGCGAATGTAAGTTGAACATGCAACCCTCAAGAACATTAAACATTGTCTTTATACAGTATGTTGTAGGGAATCTTGTGTCAGCACAGTCCTCTAAATATTTAACTAATCTGCATAAAACATCCACATTATAGTTAATGCGAAATACTGCCTCAGCACCATCAATAACTGATGTCACAGAGACATTACTTGATGTGAGGGCATTTTATTGAATAATTGTAAAGTATCATCAAGTTTGCGTTATATCTGTAAAACAGCACAAATATAACTTGAACATAATGAATAAGATGTGGCACAAAGTTCATACTAATTTCTCTCTATGCTTCCTGTAATCCTGCAGGTGTGTGCAGTGTCTGGAGTGGATCCCACTACATTACCTTTGATGGAAAATCATACAGTTTCAATGAGAACTGCTCTCATTACCTGGTCAAGGAGATTATTTCTAAAAATAACCTGTCTATTATAAAAAGCCATGAGTGCGATCCATCAGACAGCACGTTCTGTCCTCTGACTCTCACGATTGCATATCAGTCTTCAGTGGTGGTCTTAACTCAGCTGAAGACTTCTGGAACAACAGCTAATGTGGTAAGTATGGAGAGCTTACGTCCTCCCAGTCTCCCTACACCTACTTGCAGATGAGTTTACTTAATCTGATCTGTTAACAGTTAGCGCCTCCCCTTTGTCACCCACAAACCCTGAAAATTAGTGCAATCATACCACTGCTAAAAAAAAAAATTGCAATGTGGGCACTGAAAAACTGTCAGCCCATCTCAAAACTCCTATTTTCTCCTCCCACCAGTTTGGTTTTAGTTCTATTTTATTTCAGTGCTGCTTTAACACAGATGACCTGAACATTGGGTGGGGATATCTAGTCCAGTCCTGAACTGGTTTGAATCCTACCTAGAAAACAGGAACTACTTTGTATCAGTTAGAAACTATAGATATACTCAAACAAAGATGAGATGTGGAGTTCCCTAAGGCTCCATGTTAGGCCCCTTATTGTTCAGCATCTACATGACTGGTCAGGTCATGGAAACAAACGAAATATCTGATCATAATTATGCTGAGAAGACTCACTCAATTGTACACTGTGTGTACAATTATTAGGCAAGTTGCATTTTTGAGGATTAGATCTTTTATTTCACAGCAACAGTGCTCTTGGTTTATCCAAAATGTTTTTAGACTTCAAACCTGAATATTTAAGGAAGTGAAAGTGAGGATTTGGCTTTTGCACAAGAATATCTATGTGTGCACAATTATTAGGCAATTATTGATATGCAGACTTATTATGCAACTCAATGAAAAATATTTTCCATCTTACTTGTTTGTTTTAATTTATAAATGCGAGAATAATCATGAAACAACTCAAACTTTACAGATAAACATATTTAATATTCCAAAAAAATGAACCAACTTCCAATATCGTCACCCTTCTTTTCAATAAAACGCAAGGGTCTTCCATTCCATCCATTATTATCTTTATTATGATTATGATCATTACTTTGAGCACTGTTTGTCATCGTCATCAAGTGTCATTATTGTATGTCATTATTGTATGTGCTTACACACCTGCAATGCTGGGTACACTAATTGTTCTTATCATGTGACTTAGGTGATTTGTTATATGGAGGTGTGTCTCCAATGCACAAACATTTTGTCTGATGAAGGGCATGAGCCCGAACCGTAATACGCATTAAATTCTTCTGAGGAGCATCCTCTGGTGTGCGGATCTGTATTCTTCAAGGTTACAGTTTTGCAACAGGACACTGGAGGATAACAGCTTCCTGTTAGCTTCTACATTCATTCTTCTCAAATGTTTGGCAGTTAATGTGCCTTTTCTCTCAACACCTTTCTTGTGACCTTTTTTGGGGGATTTACAATGTTTGATGGTATGGTCACGTCCTCATATCTTGGAAATTTCAAGAGTGCTGCATCTTTCTGAAAGATCTTTAATCATTTTTTACTTATCAAAATCTGTTACATTTCTCTTCTGGCCCTTTTTGCCAAAGAAAAAGCAGCTGCCTGGTAATTGTGTACACCTGATATAAGATGTTGGTCTCCTAAGGCCACTTCCTCCCTTAATACACAAATGCACATCAGGTTGTATGCTGATATCGAACAGGCAGTCAAGTTTATACAGATTAGAGTTGGGAAATTTACACTGAAATGACAGCATGGTCAAAATACTCACTTGCCTAATAATCGTGCATACAGTATATATATCACCGTCTCATCAGGAACGCTGGTCCCAGACCAAGCTTCAGTCTGTGCTTCGGTCATATCAGTGCTTCAGTTTTTTCTGCTAAAATGAAAATAAATCTGAAGCAGAATCTGTCCTCATTAATTATTCTCTCAACCAAAATAAAACGATTTATAGAAGGACCAATAATCATAGCTCAGTCTTCTTGAATGTGTGTTTTCTCTACCCGACAGGTGTTTGTAAATCAGAAACGAGTTTATCCATCCTTTAGCAATGCTGTCCTGGTCCTCACCGGTACAGATATGGTGATAACAGTAGTGATACCGGCAATCAACACAAAAATCATCTACAGAGGCTCCTCATTCAACATTGACCTTCCCTACTCTCTGTTCGGAGGAAACACAGAGGGACAGTGTGGTGAGTTTCCACAACACTCTGTCTTTATAGATACTCATTTACTCGTAAATCCTGGGGTGAGGGGTGTCTGAACCACTCCTGTTAGTAGAACTTAGCAGTTCTTTAGTACCTTGTTTGCTATTTTGTAACTTCACAAGGAGCTCTGGAGTAACCTCTATTATTTTCATGATTTCAATGATTGAAACAACCAAAAATGCCACAAACATAAGGAATTTTCAAGCATTTCAATATGGAGTATTTGCAGTTTCAGCATCACTTTAAGCACTTTTCCCACATCATGAATAGACTTTTTTAACTTTTGCCATATCATTTTTCCCAGTGAACATGTCAAACTGGTCAATGTTGGGGTAAAATTACAGGGTTATCATTCTCTTTAACTCTTTATTACTGTTCTGCTTTCTAATTTGCACTCTTGTGAAGTTGCCATTGGGGGGAAAATGAGAGTCTAGACAAACCAGAGAGAAATAAATTATCGAATAAACGAATGAACGACAGCCATTCCAGTAAATATTCATTTACAAATACAAAATCCCTTTATGATTCTTTCACATGACCTCTTCTTACAATGAGAGCTGTAAAATATGAATTGAATTAAATTCTGTCAGTTTTAACCTGACATATATTTTGGAAAAAGATCCAGACATATGCTATTTTTGTCAAGTATCTTGAAAATATCTAAAAAGAGAGAGAGAAAGATGTAATCTCAATGTAATTTCATTAAGATTAATCAGTCTCAGTCTCAAGACAGGCACCCCTCCCTCCTTCAGGGTATAAACAGTTTCTGAGCAGATGGTTTATCAGGGTGTGTGTATGATGTTAACTCCATTTGTTGATGATCTTCAAAGTCTACATGTTGATGTCAGATTTGTGTTTCATGTGATCATAAAGAAGGTGATAAAAAGGTGATTTTTGACTAATTCAGAAGCCTGCTTCCTCCGTCTGAACAGGAACCTGTGACAACTCTCAGGCCAACGACTGCCGTTCTCCCAACGGTCAGGTGGAGAGCTGCTCAGACACTGCTGGACAATGGCAGGTCCCAGGTACCCCCTGCATCCGTCCATCAACCCCTCCACCCTCCACCACCACTCCACAGTCGCCGTCCTCAACCACACAGCCGGCCTGTAAACCTGCTCTCTGTGATCTGCTGACCAGCAGGTAACCGACACAAACTGGTCCAACTCCCATCGTGTTCAGATTTATTCCCCAGTTCCAGGTCATTACGGAATCTTTTTATCAGGTTCATGGCCCGGAGTTCATGCAAAATTGACTTTTTTTAAACTTTCTATTATGTTATCATGCCATTCCCTCCCCATAAAACATGCCCCGAGGGTTACTTTGAATCATTCACGCATATTTGAGGAATCCTTGAATCTCCTATGGAAACCAACATGGCTGCCAGAATGACTGCTACCACAGAGCACCTCCAATACCACGAAGCTCCTCCCCCTCCCTTGTGATGAGTGGAGTGGGCGTGGCAAAAACAGCAGGAGGTATCTTAAAAGGACAGCAGTGAACTTTCAAGGCGTCAGATACAGACATGGAGCACACTCAAAAATGGTACCAATTTGTACTTAAAAGGGTCCAAAGCTTGTTGCTGGGGGGGTTCCTTTCTGAAAGACATTTCTGTACCTTCATGGTCCATTTTTGTACTTTATCAAGCTGTATGAGTTAATAAAGTACAATTAAACCAATTAAAGATGATGAATAAAAGTCAATAAAATAGAGATTATGACAACAATCAAAGATGCTAATAATAAATTAATAATTATTATAGAAATATTAGGCCAAACACATATATAATTATACATATAATTATTGCTATGATTATCATAAAAATCATAATATAATAACTATAATTATACTACTGTTTAGAAGTACTGCTATTTAAAGTTATTGCACAAGCTACGCACATTATTCAATGCTGCAGGTACCCTTAGGGTTGAAGTGGTACAAATTTGTACTTTATATTACTTTGGACCCTTTTTCATAGTATATAGGTACGTCTGGCCTCATAAAGACCAATATTGTACTTTTGAGAGAACATTTGTAAAAAATGTACCTACAGGTACAGAAATGTTCCTGTCGCGTACCTCTGTTTCTGAGTGTGAGTGATGTCACAGGTTCTTTAGGTTGTTTTTTATGTATACTGTATTTTCAAAACTACTAAAAGGTAACTCAGTTTGGTTGTGCCGTAAAAGGGAATTATGTGTCTAATAATGACATGAAACCCCCTTAAGGGAGATGTTCTGAGCCAATCACACGACACATGATTAGAGATTAGGCTCCTGGTGCATACAGCATCACTGCTTTACTAACCTGTATAAGCAGTCTGGCTTTACTCTCTGTAGGCTGGATGAGAAAGGTTTACACCGGTTATAGAAGCCACAACATCCACACACACATGAAGTTCAACTTTTTTTGTCTGACGTGAACTGAGGAGTAAACGTTACCATCTAACACCACCAGAGGGCGCTCTAGTCTGACATGAACCGTGAAGTAAACGTTAGTTGTGTTTATCGCGTTTCTCCTGCAGTGTATTTGCAGCCTGCCACTCAGTCGTACCTCCTGCTCCGTTTGTGGCGTCCTGTGTTTCTGACCTCTGCTACGGTGGAAAGGAGACCTGCTCCAGCCTGGAGGCCTACGCCACCGAGTGCTCCAACGCAGGCGTCTGCATCGACTGGAGGAATGCTACAGATGGGCTGTGTGGTGAGTTATCCGCTTGCTCACTTTCACAACTGCATCTGTCAGAGAGCGCAGCCTGTAAATAATCATGTTTCCATCTTACAGAACACAAGTGTCCAAACGACAAAGTGTACATGGCCTGCGGACCCTCAGTGGAGCCAACATGCAATGACAGGTGCAGGCATATTTCATGTTCTTTGGCTTCTATTAAGTGGATTTTTCTGTAAATGATTTGCTGTGCCTGTTTTAAGGAAAGGAGGTTTCCATTCTCAGACTCTTTGTGAGGTTATGTACTGACTCTGTTCCTCACACCAGGTACAACAAGAAGTTCCATGCAGACATCGAATTGTCCAACTCAACCAAGGAGGGTTGTTTCTGTCCTCCAGGGACAACTTTATTCAACACTGTGTACGACACGTGCGTCACCTCCTGCGGTAAGATGATGGACAAGAAATCTTTCACCACCTTTCTTTGTATTACAAGATATTACCGCCCAGATATTGGTATAAGCTAGGGCTGTAACGGTACACAAAATTCACGGTTCGGTATGTACCTCGGTACACAGGTGACGGTTCGGTTTTTCCTCAGTACAGTATTGGAAAAAATACACAAATATTAACTGTCTTGTGTTTTATCAACAAGTTCGCTAAAATTTAACATCACAGCAGAGTTCATACTACATACCCAAACCAGTGTTTTCCCTACCAGACCCAGCACCGCCTACAAAGTCAGGTTCATTTATTGTGATCTGGTTTTCTATCCAGTGACAGCTCACAAACTGGTTTAACTTCTCATTTCCTCTAGAACAGGTTTATATTGAGCTCTTGGATTAAAAACTAAACTGTTGTTAGTTATTAGGTTTGCATGACAGCATGTCACAGCTGTTCTGAGTTTGTCTGTGATTCGACCACCCACAGACATGCGTACATCCACAGGATGAGCGTGCATGGCTCCTCAGACAGCACATGCGTCTGAAAACACGTCAACCAGCTCAAACTCAGACACAAATATCAGTTTTAAACTACCGAGAAGGTGAAGATAGCAATACTCGCTCTCCTCTTCACCTGCTGGTGCTGAGAACGAGGACATCGCGGGACGCACACAGCTGATACCGCCGTTAAAATTACGTCTAATTAATGTCGGTACATCATCTTAGATCTGAACTTTAACAATATTTAGCACAACTTCATGGAATGAAACGGTTTTTATCAGGACTTATGAAATCCTTTACATTTTTCTGTCCTCTGTGTTCTCTCTTTTTTGTTTTTAAATCAGTTTGGAAACGTAACATGACTTAACAGAGTGTATCTGCTTATGATTATTTAGTTACTATTAACTCCGGAATGCTGTAACTGGAAGGTAACCAGTTATAGAGTCTATGAATAATACACCATTCAGCAGAGCTGATCTGTAGTTAAAGGTTTTCAACACAGCAGCTATCACCCCGGTGTTACTCCCCCCGCCCCCTCAATGTTGTGAAGCTGATGGGGAAACACTGCGACCGCAGTTCTGCAATGTCGGCACAATGATTTTGTTTTGTCGACTTTTATTCAGCTCCCTCTTCGTCTAAACCGAAGTGTTCCCAGACAGAAGACTGACCAGTGGAGCTTCCTGTAGCTCAATAATTTCACATCCATGTTGCTACGAGTTGTTAGAAACAGGATAGTGAGTGCGCTGCGCTGGTCCATTATGTCTGGTTGCACGCAAGAACTTAATGAAACAACAAACAGCAAAATAAACAAATCCTGCGCTCAACAGTTCGGTACAGGGTCGTGCCGAACTGAGAGTAGTGTACCGAACGG
This sequence comes from Atherinomorus stipes, assembly GCA_023101725.1. Lineage (NCBI taxonomy): Eukaryota > Metazoa > Chordata > Actinopteri > Atheriniformes > Atherinidae > Atherinomorus > Atherinomorus stipes. The sequence continues at coordinate 52,688 of JALJCO010012265.1, read as the reverse complement.
TTCGACACAAATACACATACCGTTACAGCCCAGCACAAGCCAATATCTTTAAAACTGAATATCAATATCAGCTGATATCAGCCCAATATTGATTGATATAATTAGCCAATATATAATGGATGCTATTTGGTGACAAACCCCCAAAATTCTGTTTTTTTTTTGTTTGTTTTTTTTTTTGTTTAAAATCATGAGTTATGGGAGCAACTTTACGCCACGCCCACTGTGCAACATTATGACGTCTCCAACAACTACTAGATCTGCAGCAGATGCAGCAGAAGAATTTTTCTAATTTTGCACAAACAGTAAACAATGAAGGACCAGCCCTTCATTTTGACTTTTTGAGCCTCTGATAAATGTTTTGAAGCGAATTGATGCTTCATAGACATCTCTACAACCAGAGTTGTTGAATGATGATGTCTGTCCTCAAACATCAGCGAGTAGTGGATTAGAACCTGACTTCTCTGTTCATGTGATTCCAGGCTGCGTTGGACCTGATGGAAAACCCAAACAGGTGAGCGCTCCAGCAGACACGCCCCTCCAGACATGTCGCTCTAGACACACCCCTCAGCCATGCCCCTCTAGACATGCCCCTGCAGACATGCCCCTCCAGACACTCCAGACGCGCTCTCCAGACATGCTTTCCAGACACGCTCTCCAGACACACCCCTCCAGACGCGCTCTCCAGACATGCTTTCCAGACCCGCTCTCCAGACACACCCTTTGCCATGCCCCTCTAGACAAGCACCCCCAAACATGCCCCTCCAGATATGCCCCTTTAGACGCACTCTGCAGACATGCTCTCCAGACACGCTCTCGAGACACACCCCCTCAGACATGCTCCTCCAGACGTGCCCCCTCCAGGCACTCTCTAGAGACACACCCCTCAGACATGCTCCTCCAGACGTGCCCCCTCCAGGCACACTCTCCAAACAAGCCCCCTCAGACATGCTCCTCCAGATACGCCCCCTCCAGATGCTCGAGAGAGACGCCCCCTTAGACATGCTCCTCCAGACACACCCCTCCTGACAGTGTTTGTAAATCAGCTGCTTTCTCTCACCAGCCGGGTGACACCTGGTTGAGCGGCTGCAACACCTGCGAGTGTGACGAGGACTCCATGAGCATCCAGTGTCGGCCGGTTGGGTGTCCGACAGCGCCGGGCCCAGACTGCAGCGAGCCGGGCCAGCAGCTGGTCAACCGGACGGACGGCTGCTGTACCATGCAGACCTGCGGTCAGTCCCAGTCTTTTCATCTCAGAGCTGATGGAGCAGACAACCCTGCATCAGCAGGACTTACTTCAACATGTTATTCTGTCGTAAAGAAAAAAAGAGGCTGATGCTGACTTTTACTCCTCCTGCAGAATGCAGCGCTCAGCTGTGTGAAGCTCCCATCAGCTGCCCTCTGGGCTTCAAGCTCAGTATCACCAACGGGACTTGCTGCCCGTCCTACAGCTGTGGTACGTGTTCAATCTGCAGGGAGGAAACCTGAACCACACACAGTAAAACCCCTACTTTCACCGTTTACAGTTATCACCTTCATCAGCAGCCACGGAGCTGCCTGAAGGTATTCGATAGGAAAGACTAAACAGAATGTTCAGTCAGACGCAGAAATGTGGAACAGCTGTTCTGACAATCGTGGAAATCAGTTCCGCTTCTACGTGGACTACATCCAGAATTGAACTTGTTTTCCATCTTACAGTGGAAGGCTGGGCTCCTTCTGGCTCTAAATCCTCCTCTCAAAGCTAAACCACTTCAGTTTCCCTCCTCTGGTTTCCCTCCCCATTCCTCCAGCCCCGCGTAAATGATGCTGCCCACCAGGGGCCTGAGTCACTGGTTTCATCACCGTATGACATCATAGCAATGCAGTAGACAGTGATATGATGTTTGTCGATATCTCAAATTCAGTCAACATGCCATTTCAGTTCAGTTTGATCTAGGATCCACCGATCGATATGAAACGATATTATGTGATTGAACACAATCATTTCCATTCAGATCAAAATCACAGACACAGCTACATCATCGTTTAACAACCTGAGTTCTGGCATTTAAACCAGTCGGTTTAGATGAAAAAACTGTTCTTACAGAAGAGTATTTTTTTTCCTTTTTTTCTTTTTTTACTTGTCCTGTCCAGAATCGCAGCAACCAAAATGATGATCTGGCTGCTTTATTGTGTTGAACAGTTTTGCTTTGCCAAGGAGAGCTTTATGAGAACAAGGCTCCCCTTGATAGGCTATCCTGTGTTTATTCACTTTATTTCTTTAATCAACCATTCATTTACAAAAGCATTTTACACCATATTGCTGGACTTAACAGGAAAAAAAATAAAGTAAAGAAAGTTAACAGAAGCAATGATAGAAAGTGCAACAGAGAGAAAGAGTAGGAAAGAGAGAGAGAGAGAAAGAGAGGAGAGAAAAAAAAGGATCCACTTACACAGTTCACTGATGCTTCTATATAGAAACCCCTAAACAACATTCCAAGGTCTTTGCTGGAAAACAAAACTAACAATCCCTACAGGAGGACCTGCAGGTGGCTTACAGAAGAGTAATAAACAAGTTATCGTTTCCTTAACAGAACTGGAGCTCCTAGTTACTGTCAGAGCGGTATAACCTCCCTGTGTCGTATCTATCCACTGCACACCTACACACAAAAGACCCATATGAAAATCCCCACTCAGCTGAAATGTGAAATTGTTGTACTGATGTAGATACATTGATGTGTTGTTACGCCCCTACCACCCACTCACTTTACTTCCATCTAAATCAGCGGGTCTCAAACTATTTTCCTTGAGGACCGTCTGAATGCCGTACCGTACCGTCTTCTTCCGCTTATCCGGGGTCAGGTCACGGGGGCAGCTGCCCAAGCAGGGAAGCCCAGACTTCCCTCTCCCCGCACACAGCCGCCAGCTCATCCGGAGGGATCCCGAGGCGTTCTCAGGCCAGCCAGGAGACGTAGTCCCTTCTGGGTCTCCCCCGGGATCTCGCCCCGTTGGGTCGTGCCTGGAACACTGCACTAGGGAGGCGTCTAGGAGGCATCCTGACCAGATGTCCAAGCCTCCTCATGTGGCTCCTCTGGATGTGGAGGAGCAGCGGCTCTACTTTGAGTCCCTCCCAGATGATCGAGCTCCTCACCCTATTTCTGAGGGAGAGCCAGGCCACCCATCGGAGGAAACTCAATTCAGCCGCTTGTACCTGCTTGTATCTCGTTCTTTCGGTCATGACCCACAGCTCATGGCCATAGGTGAGTGTAGGAACACAAGTCGAGAGCTTCGCCTTCTGACTCAGCTGCTTCTTCACCACGACTGATCGATGCAGAGTCTTCATCACTGCAGGCGCTGAACCGATCAGTCTGTCCATCTCCCGCTCCATTTTTCCCTCACTCGTGAACAAGATCCCGAGATACTTGAACTACTCCACCTGGGGCAGGACCTCACTCCCAACCCGGAGAGGACACTCCAACCTTTTCCGGTTGAGGACCATGGTCTCGGATTTGGAGGTGCTGATTCTCATCCCGGCCGCTTCACACTCGTCTGCAAATTGCAGAAGAGGGTGTAGAGCTGGTCCACTGTTCCACGACCAGGACGAAAACCACACTTCTCCTCCTCAATCCGAGGTTCGACTATCCGACGGACCCTCCTCTCCAGGACCCCTGAATAGACCTTACCAGGGAGGCTGAGAAGTGTGATCCCCCTGAAGTTGGAACACACCCTCCCATCCCCCTTTTTGAAGAGGGGGACCACCACCCCAGTCTGCCAGTCCAGAGGTACTGCCCCTGATGTCCAGATGCTGCAGAGGCGTGTCAGCCAAGACAGCCCCACAGCATCCAGAGCCTTGAGAAACTCCGGGCGGATCTCATCCACCCCAGGGGCCCGGCCACCAAGGAGCTTTTTGACTACCTCGGCAACCTCAGCCCCCGTGACAGGAGAGTCCACCCCTGAGTCCCCAAACTCTGCTTCCTCCTTGGAAGACGTGTTGGTGGGATTGAAGAGGTCTTTGACGTATTCTTTCCACCAACCCACGACGTCCCGAGTCAAGGTCAGCAGCCCCCCATCCCCACTGTACACAGTGTTGATGGTGCACTACTTCCCCCTCCTGAGCCTTTAGATGGTGGACCAGAATCGCCTTGAAGCCGTCCGGAAGTCATTCTCCATGGCCTCACCGAACTCCTCCCATGTCCGAGTTTTTGCCTCAGCGACCACCAGAGCTGCGCTCCGCTTGGCCCGCCGATACCTGTCAGCTGCCTCAGGAGTCCCACAGGCCAGGAAGGCCCGGTAGGACTCCTTCAGTCCCACAGGCCAGGAAGGCCCGGTAGGACTCCTTCTTCAGCTTGACAGTATCCCTCACCGCTGGTGTCGTGGCGGGGATTACCGCTCCCAGCAGACTCTCAACACACATTTGGGCCTGCTAGGTCTGACCAGAATCCTCCCCCACCATCTGAGCCCACTCACCACCAGGTGGTGATCAGTGGAAAGGTCCACCCCTCTCTTCACCCGAGTGTCTAGGATAAGGGGCTGCAAGTCCGACACGACTATGAAGTCGATCATCGAGCTGCGGCCTAAGGTGTCCTGATGCCAGGTGTAAATGTGGACACTCTTATGCCTGAACATGATGCTTGTTATGGACAATCCATGACGAGCACAGAAGTCCAACAACAAAACACCGCTCGGGTTCAGATCAGGGGGGCCGTTCCTCCCAATCACACCCCTCCAGGTCTCACTGTCATTGCCCATGTGAGCATTGAAGTCCCCCAGCAGAAAGATGGAGTCCCTGGAAGGAGTGCTTTCCAACACACAGTCCAAGGACTCCAGAAAGGGTGGGCACTCTGAATTGCTGTTCGGTACATAGGCACAGACAACAGTCAGGACCCGTCCTGAGGTGGAGGGAGGCTGCCCTTTCGTTTACCGGGGCAAACCCCAACATACAGGCACCGAGCGGGGGGGCGATGAGTATGCCCACACCTGCTCGACGGAAGTGAGTCCAACTATATCTAGTCGGAACTGCTCAACCAGCTCAGGCCCCTTTCCAACCAGAGAGTTGACATTCCACGTCCCTAGAGCTAGCTTCTACAGCTGGGGTTCGGACCACCAGGGTCTCCCCCGCCCCCCTGTCCAACTCACACTGCACCCGACGACTATGGCCCCTCTCGCGGGTGGTGGGTCCACGGGAAGGGGGGCCCATGTCATCCTTTTGGGCTGAGCCCGACTGGCCCCCATGAGCAGAAGCCCGGCCACTAGGCGCTCACCTCTGTGCCCCACCTCCAGGCCTGGCTCCAGAGGGGTGCCCCGGTGACCTGTGTCTGGACAAGAAACACGTGGCTCTGACGATGTCTCTCTCATTCGAGTGTTCTGAATGCAGCTACCAAAAAGCTATATTCTGTATTTAGCTCTGGTCCAGAACAGAACTGATCTCACTAGACCAGGACCTGGACCAGAACTGACCTATCATCCCTTTATCCAGGAACTCAATGACCTTTTATTGTTTTGACCGTTTAATTTTCTACTTCATAAACCTTTTTCACAAAAACCGGAAGTACGTAACCGTTGGGAATCTTGTCTTCCTGTGAGGGCCAGATTTCAGTCAAGCATCAAACATGGAGTGTTTACACTTTAGATATGTGCAGTGTTTCCCATTAATTAATGAGACTGTGGCGGCCCGCCACAGTCTCATTGGAGTGGATGTTAGTCAAACCAGCCGGTCATAGTTCTGCAGTGTACAGCTGTAGCTACTCTCCTTCTGCCTTTGAGCAAGCGAGAGCAACAGAGCGCATGCACAGTGGTCCAGACGTCGGTCTTTTCTAGATGTATTTTGGCGCGACCCATCAGATCAGATTGCAATGACAACAGAGCCACATACGTGAGCGGAGGGGGACGTCTGCGTCCACACAGAGAGGCGCTATCAAGCTGGATGATGGAGCAGGAGGCCATGTTGATGATGTCATCAAGCCAGTCAACTTCTAACCAGCCGAACCGAGTCGAACTTTATGCGCCCCATGGTGCTGATTCCCCGCTAGTTCTCCCGCTGCCGCTCGCGCCATTTATCTCATCCCTCTGCCGTTATGCATTATGCTGTTCACCCGAGCAGTCCCCCCCCCCCGAAAGAAGGACAGCAGGTGAGTTTGACAGCAGAGAAAGGGTGTTGTCACAGCACTCAGTACTTCAGTACCGTCGCTACCAGCATTATACTGTCGGTACCAGCTATATTTTCATGGTACCGGAGGGATGAGCTGGGGTTCATCCGCCACATAGTTCAGTTCAGACGTCTCCTCAGAGCACAGCGGGGCTGCTGCTCCGCCTCATCTCGTTGGTGAAAAAGAGCAACAAGGAGCCATAAATGTTTCCTCCAGAATCATTTAGGATTGGGGGGCCTCCGTTCCTAATCCCAGCCTCCGTTCCTAATCCCAGCCTCTGTTCCTAATCCCAGCGGCCCACATGTGGCCGGAGTGCTCCGCTCCAACCTCCACGCATCATCCCAGCTGTCAGACATCCCGCATCTTTCCACGATGACAACACGTGAGTTGCGGAGTTTGAAATAAAACTGCGGCGCTACTAATTCAGCGCGCTTGAATTGGTAATAAGGCTTTGAGGATCATATATTAAACTCATAGATAATTATTTATCATTTTTCTGGAGGGTGATCCATCATCATGACTATGAATCAACAGACAGTCCAACACTGCTTCACTCCAAGTGGATGTTCTCACACGTGTGTGCTGTTATCTTTTATCCTATAACTTCCCGTTGTGTTTGTTGAAACTTTGTTCATGAGGCTTCATACAAATGTTTAGATCTGTGTCTGTTGGCATTTTCAGGGCTGATAAAAAGCATTGAACACAATGTTTGTTTTCTTTCAAATACATGAAGGCTTCATGCCATTACAGACCTATTTTATTATTGTATTTATATAGTTTTCTATTTATTTGTTCGTGATTGATAAAACTTTATTCATTATAGTTACAAAAGCACGTTTGTTGTAAATACTTGAAGGCAAAATGCCACTGCAGGAAGATTTTATTGATCTGTTCATTTTTATTTTTTACCTCGTAAAGACGTAAATAATTTAATAAAGGTGGATATATTGCTGACTTATTTGGGGGAGGACCGTGGTATCAATTTGGTATCGAGTACCATGGAAAATTAACTGGTATTGGTATTGACTTCTGAATTTCAGGTATCGTGACAACACTAAGAGAAAGAGGAAGTTGGTCAGTGTAGCTGAGGATGGGTTGGTGTATATGAATATAAATATAAAAAGTATCTATTAATATATAACATAAAATATCAGTAAATTCTTATTTACCAACTTTTGTAAACAGCGAACAAAATGCACTAAAGAGATGCGCTGGGCTTGAAAATGCGGAGGGAGAATCTGAGACCCTCCCACCACAGTCTGCTAAAATCCTGTGGGAAACACTGTATGTGTATTGATTAACGTTGTTCCAACACATTTCACTGTTTCTATTCTGGTTGTCTGAATCTGTGTCTTAATCCCTGCAGTTCCTAAAGGTGTGTGTGTCTACGACATGACTGAGTTCCAGGCAAGTAAACCTCTGATCTGGTTCTGATCATGTCTTACCTCCCATATCTTAAAAAATGTTCAGTTCTTTTAATTAAGTACGTTAAAAAACATTCTTCCTCCTTCGTTTGTGTCTGAGACCAGAAAGTAAAACTATCAGAAGCAGTTATTGGACATTTAACCATTTAACTGCTGGGTTTGTAGTATTTTTATGGCAGTTTGACAGTTATTTGAATATTCTGCAGAACTCTCCGTGTGTTCACGCTTCCTGAGTTTTAACACAATAAATCATCCTGCAGCCTGGTGCAAAGATACCAACACCACAAACACCCTCAGGACCAGACTCAGGACCAGCACCAGCATCAGCACCAGAAGCACCAACAGGAACTATCACCTTATCAGAAACATTGGAGCCAACGTTAGGAACGTTGCCAGAAGGTTCTTCTATAGTTGCGCCCTGCCAGGAGTGTTACTGTGGTCCCCGAGTGGATCCCATCACCAAGTTGAACATCATCACCTGCAAACCTGTGGTCTGCAACACAAATTGCTCTGAGGTAAGACCACAAGCTAACCAGGTTGTTCTCCATGGCAGGACCAAGACCCAATGTCCTCTCAGTACGTCAGTGCTGCCACACGACTGCAGCTGGAAACAGTAACAGCAGCAGAAGCTGCTCTACAAAGTCTGTTCATCAGAATGAAATGAAATGAAATGAAAAATACTTTATTCATTCCCAAAGGGAAATTCAGTATTGTAAAAGCTCACTTTTTTTTAAAAAATAAACACCAGAATAAACACCCACAAAGACTTAGTTATGAGAAAAAAGACAACACTATGATTCTACGATTTTATGTATCATCCATCCCTCACCAGGTGTGAAAAAATCTGCATGACAGATCAGACCGAGTCATTATTTACTGATCAGAAACTGAATCCATGTGTGAGACCAGCTTCCTCTGCATCATCCAGCAGCAGGAAGGTCCAGTCCTGCTTTTCTGGATGATGTCATCAGTTGTGGAGGAAATCTGCTCCATTCGTCTTTCGTTGCACTGAGATTTGCAGCTCTCTGAAGCAGGATGAGGTCTGGACTCTGGACCGGACTGAGACCCCCTCCTCGTCCAGCCTGTCTGGTTCCTGCAGTCAGGATGAGGTCTGGACTCTGGACCGGACTGAGACCCCCTCCTCGTCCAGCCTGTCTGGTTCCTGCAGTCAGGATGAGGTCTGGACTCTGGACCGGACTGAGACCCCCTCCTCGTCCAGCCTGTCTGGTTCCTGCAGTCAGGATGAGGTCTGGACTCTGGACCGGACTGAGACCCCCTCCTCGTCCAGCCTGTCTGGTTCCTGCAGTCAGGATGAGGTCTGGACTCTGGACCGGACTGAGACCCCCTCCTCGTCCAGCCTGTCTGGTTCCTGCAGTCAGGATGAGGTCTGGACTCTGGACCGGACTGAGACCCCCTCCTCGTCCAGCCTGTCTGGTTCCTGCAGTCAGGATGAGGTCTGGACTCTGGACCGGACTGAGACCCCCTCCTCGTCCAGCCTGTCTGGTTCCTGCAGTCAGGATGAGGTCTGGACTCTAGACCAGACTGAGACCCCCTCCTCGTCCAGCCTGTCTGGTTCCTGCAGTCAGGATGAGGTCTGGACTCTGGACCGGACTGAGACCCCCTCCTCGTCCAGCCTGTCTGGTTCCTACAGTCAGGATGAAGTCTGGACTCTGGACCGGACTGAGACCCCCTCCTCGTCCAGCCTGTCTGGTTCCTGCAGTCAGGATGAAGTCTGGACTCTGGACCGGACTGAGACCCCCTCCTCGTCCAGCCTGTCTGGTTCCTGCAGTCAGGATGAAGTCTGGACTCTGGACCGGACTGAGACCCCCTCCTCGTCCAGCCTGTCTGGTTCCTGCAGTCAGGATGAAGTCTGGACTCTGGACCGGACTGAGACCCCCTCCTTGTCCAGCCTGTCTGGTTCCTGCAGTCTTTATTATGACAAAAGATAAAATAGATCTAAAGTACAGTTTTTGCTTCTGTTCCATCCAAAACCAAATGTTTGTGTTGATTATAAACATGAATATTTATTGGAGTCTGAAACACAGAAACTTCTGGAAGCCTGAAAATTAGGGATGTTCGTTATTGGCTTTTTTACTGATATCCGATATACCAATATCGTCCAACTCTAAACTTCCAATATCCGATATTAACCGATACCGATTTCTGCAGACAGCTGTGAGGTTGTATCTCTCATAAACAGTCAGTCATTTTCTGTACCGCTTATCCAGTTCAGGGTCGCGGGGGTTGCGGGAGCCTATCCCAGCTATTATCAGGTGAGAGGCGGGGTACACCCTGGACAGGTCGCCTGTATCTCATATTCTGAGATACAAAAATATTCTGCTCCAAGAGCAAAGATATCAAAATACTAGCATACAGGGAGTGCAGAGTTATTAGGCAAATGAGTATTTTGACCACATCATCCTCTTCATGCATGTTGTCTTACTCCAAGCTGTATAGGCCGAAAGCCTGCTACAAATGAAGCATATCAGGTGATGTGCATCTCTGTAATGACAAGGGGTGTGGTCTAATGATGTCAGCACCCTATATCAGGTTTATTAGGCAAACATAATTATTAGGCAACTTCCAAATAAACAAATATTTACCCATTTCAATTATTTATCTTCACCTGGGAAACCAATATAACAGCTCAACATTCACAAATATACATTTCTGACATTCAAAAACAAAACAAAAACAAATCAGTGACCAGACCAATATAGCTACTACCATATATCAGATACTAGCAGGTATCAGTTCAATTTTGTCAGTAAAATCTCAGTACAAAAAAAACCCGATACCGATACTTTTCGGTATCACATTTTAATGCTGATATCGGCAAGCTGATCATTTTGGACATCTCTACTAGAAACTTTCAACCTTTTAAAAGAGGGTAGAAATCTAAATAAGGAGCTGTGAGACGTTTTAGTGTCTACACTGAAGATTCGTCTTCACGCTTCGTGTTTGTGAACATGAGATGAATCCTGGACCGTATCCGTTCCTCCTGAGCTTCGTCTCTTCCTCCTGCAGGGCTTCGACTATGAGCCAAGCACAGAGGAGTGTTGTGGGAAGTGTGTCCAGAGGAGCTGTATCATCACCACCTCCGATAACGTCCCATCCCAAATCGTTAAGGTCAGAGGGTGCTCTCGGCTGCAGGCATGAACTTGTCCGTCTCTTAGAGGCTTCAAACTCTCCTGTCCCCTCCAGGTCAACGACACTTACACACCACCTGATGATAGGTGTGTACAGTACACCTGCGAGAGCATCAATGGACAGCTCATTACCAAGGAAACCAGGACCGCTTGTCCTCCCTTTGATCCGCTAGACTGTGAACCGGTGAGTCCATCGGACCTCTGAGATGATGTCCGTCTTCTGTCTGCGGCTCCTCTCTAACATGTCCTCCGTCCTCCTGCAGGGCACCGAGACCACTGACGCGGCCGGCTGCTGTAAAAGCTGTACGTCGCATCATCTGCTGCATGATGGCTGAGAAGCAGGGGATGAGGGCTGCATCGGTGTGTGACGCTGTCCTGTGTTTCAGGTAAACCCAAGAGTTCCTGTGAGGTGCGCAGCGAGCAGACGCTCATGAAGGTGAAGGACTGCGTCAGCAGCGGGATGGTCAACGTCACGTCCTGCGTTGGACACTGCCGCAGCTCCTCCATGTGAGTTTACAGCGTTTCTCTCCCAGCTCCAACACAGAGCACCATCCAGAATTTCTGAGGTCAACCGCTTCAGTCTGGAAGCTGCTCAGAGACAAATGGTCCACCATCCATGTACTCTGCAGATGTGGAAGCTGCCCGTGCCATGGGCACCAATGCAACCCCATTCAATCAGAGATGCAGCTTTTCAACTGTCCACTGATAAAAGCTGGATGCTCCCTCTCTTCTTTAGTCAGCAGGGCACGGCCTCCATGCTTTCCAGAAACATCCTCACATTTTCATGACCTCAGAACAGTTTCCATGTTGCCTCAGAGCATTTTTGATGAGCTTTGGTCCAGAGAAGATGGATGATGGTGGTTCTGGATCCTGGTCTCATATGGCTTCTTCTCTGCATGATGGAGCTTTAACCTGCATTTGTGGATTTCAGGGTGAACTGTGTTCACAGACAGAGATTTCTGGAAGTCATCCGTGGTTTGCAGTACAGAATCATGTCTGCTTTAATGCAGAAGATCACCAGCATCCAGCCTTGTCCCATGCACACAGAGATTCCTTCTGATTCTCTCCATCTCCTGATGATGTTCTACACTGTAGATGAAGGATCTTCAAAGTCTGAGGAACATTTTTCTGAACTTGTTCCACAACCTTAAGAGCCAGTTTGTCTCAGATTGGTGAACCTCTGTCCATCTTTCATCTGAGAGACTCTGAAATGCTCCTTTTTTAACCAGTCATGTTACTGGTCTGTTTCCAGTTAAGCCAATTGTGTTACTGGTTGGTTGCTTGTTAAACCAGTCATGTTACTGACCTGTTCCCAGTTAACACGACCAGTTTAACTGGGAGTTGTAGTTCTGCAGTGTGACCGTCATGTGCTGATCAGCTCTGGTTTGAGACGAAACACTGTTTTCAGTGTTCAGCTACTCGGCCGCAGCCAACACCATGATGTTCCCAGTTAAACCAGTCGTGTTACTGGTCTGTTCCCAGTTAAACCAGCTGTGGTGTGAGAGTTAACGCTGTTTTCTGTGTGCAGCTACTCGGCCGCAGCCAACACCATGATGCAGCAGTGCGAGTGCTGCCGTGAGGCCACCACCAGCCTGAAGCAGGTGCAGCTGACATGTCCAGATGGCTCCACGCTGCAGCACAGCTACACCTGGGTGGAAGCGTGCCGCTGCAGCAGGGAGGTGTGTGCAGGAGCGACAAGCAAGCAACCGCGCCGCCGCAGGCGCTGACATGTTACCCATCATGCTCTCTGTCAATCAGCTTTCTTCTGTCATTAAAATATTCTGCAACATGAACGTTTGTCTGAAGCTTCTTTGTGAAAGTGGAAAACCGGACTTGGTCTCTGTAGGGTTTGCTGGTTATTCAGGGAGGGAGGGAGAGAGGGAGGGATGGATGGATGGATGGATGGATGGATGGATGGATGGATGGATGGATGGATGGATGGATGGATGGATGGATGGATGGATGTCACATACTTGGCAGGCACAGGGTTGGTCAGGCCAACTCAGATGGCATGAAGTTACTTATCCTGTTCTCAGAATACAACCTCACCATAACCTCATCTTCCACCGGAAGACTAAATTTTTTTTTTTTTTTTTTTTTACTTTCCAGCATGGTAGCAGCAGAATGATGATCTGGCTGTTTTATTGTGTTGGAACAGATTTGCTTTGCTAACGGAAGCTTTATGAATAAGGTTCCTCTTGATATTCTGACTTATTCACTTCCATTTCTTTTTATTTAATTGAAAATTTGTTTATTACTGCATTTTACATCAAATTGCTGGACCTGACAAGAGGAAAGAGAAGGTTAAGATAAAGAAACAACAAGGTGTGGAACAGAAAGAAGAGTGAAGAAAAGAAAGGAAAAAACATGGATACACGTCAACTGTTGCATCTGCACAGAAACCCATAAAAATTACATGGTCTTTGCTGTAAAACAAAACTAGCAATCCCCTACAGGAGGACCTGTAAGTGGCAACCGAGCTGAAAACAACTTCACTAAACACATCTACTGGAGTATCACAGGATCCTACTTACACACACAGAACTACGCAGAAAAGAGGTAAAACCTTGACCGAAGTAGTTATTAGTACGCACCCAATGGGAAGCAGCGTCACAGTGTCATCATGCAGAATAAAGAGTCTCTATAGTGATGCAGTCATGTAGATGCAACCTCGTCTCTGCAAGAAGGAGGAAGTCCGCACGGCCCGAGACCCGGGCCACCAGCAGCCACCCAGAGACCTGAGACCCGGGCCACCAGCAGCCACCCAGAGACCTGAGACCCGGGCCACCAGCAGCCTCCCAGAGACCTGAGACCCGGTCACCAGCAGCCACCCAGAGACCTGAGACCCAGGCCACCAGCAGCCACCCAGAGACCTGAGACCCGGTCACCAGCAGCCTCCCAGAGACCTGAGACCCGGGCCACCAGCAGCCACCCAGAGACCTGAGACCCAGGCCACCAGCAGCCACCCAGAGACCTGAGACCCGGTCACCAGCAGCCTCCCAGAGACCTGAGACCCGGGCCACCAGCAGCCACCCAGAGACCTGAGACCCGGGCCACCAGCAGCCACCCAGAGACCTGAGACCCAGGCCACCATCAGCCGTCTTAAGAGACCTGAGACCCGAGCCACCAGCAGCCACCCAGAGACCTGAGACCCAGGCCACCAGCAGCCACCCAGAGACCTGAGACCCGGGCCACCAGCAGCCACCCAGAGACCTGAGACCCAGGCCACCATCAGCCGTCTTAAGAGACCTGAGACCCAGGCCACCAGCAGCCACCCAGAGACCTGAGACCCGGGCCACCAGCAGCCACCCAGAGACCTGAGACCCAGGCCACCAGCAGACACCCAGCGACCCGAGACCTGGGCCATCAGCCGTCTTAAGAGACCCAAGACCCGGGCCACCAGCAGCCACTCTGAGACCCGGATCCCAGCCGCCACCCCAAAGAGATAAGACAGATGTGCATCCACCCAGAGGGTGGCCCCAGCCGAAGCCCCCCATGGTCTTGGGGCACAAGCCCCAGTAGGTCGAGACCTCCAATCACCAACCCTGCCGAGCACTGCCCCCCCAGGACCGGCACGGCACTGAGCCCAGGGTCCAGGAATCCAGGGCCCAAAAGCCCGGGAGCTGAGGACTTCTTGAGAGTGCGTTCCCCCATACGCAAAGTGGTTGCAATGGAATGCGCATGGAGGACACCACTACTAGGGACGATTTTCATTGCTCCTTTGCCGAGAAACTAATGGAGCTGGAGCCCCCTCTAAGCAGTGAAAATGCCACTGAGCAGCAGGGGGCCTCCATTACTGCAGCTCTTTATGAGGCAGCAGCACAAACAGCTGTAAGTAGAGACGACTGGTTTGATCACAACTCAGTCGATCAGCTAACCAAAATGCACAGAGCACACCAGGAAACCCTTAAGAACCTCTCACCCAGCCCCGCCAGACAGCAGTGGTGAAAAGCCTGTCAAGATGCACAGAGAGCCCTGAGAACCATCCAGAGCAAGTGGTGGAAGGACAAGGCACATGAGATTCAAATGTTTGCTGATAGAAATGACAAGCCTCATTTTTACAATGCAGTCAAATCAATCGATGGTCCTATAAGTCACTGTATCACTCCTCTGAAAACAGCAGACAGACTCTATGTCCACCTGGGAACAGGTCAGTACTATCCTGGATGAACTGCCTGAATTTCCAATAACTGACATCCTTAGCCTACCTCCAACCTGGAATGAGAGCCAGGGTGTCAGCTGGTTGCTCCCTGAGGAACAGCAAGTCTCCTGGCTGGGGTAACATCCCCGCAGAACTGTATAAACAGGGACGATACCTCTGCACTCAAGCATTACCTCCCTACATCACCAAGGCTTGGGCTGATGAAAACATACCACAACAATGGAAAGATGTGAAAATTGCCACCAACTGTGGTAATTATAGGAGCACATTGCTTCTTGCTGTGGCAGGAAAGGTCCTGGCTAAAGTCGTGCTTCAGAGGCTGATCAAACACATTGTGGAAGTCATTCTACCCGAATCACAGTGAGGGTTTAGAAAGAGCAGGAACACAGTCGACACAGTCTTTCTCCAAGAAAAGTGCAGGGAGCAACATAGTCACCTGTTTATGGCTTTTGTCGATCTCTCCAAAGCATTTGACACTGTGAGGCAAGACCTCTTATGGGATGTCCTCCTCCGAGTTGGGTGCCCCAAGAAGTTTGCCAACATCCTTCGCCAGTTTTATGATGGAATGCGAGCCAGGGTGACAAATTGGAGGCAAAGAGTCTAGGCCTTTCTCTGTGAGCACAGGAGTAAGGCAGGGCCGCCTACTGGCTTCTTCCTCATAGGTGTCACCAAGCTTTTCCATCAAGAGATTGAAGACAAGAGTGTGTGACTGCAGTCTACAGGTCCAACCATCGTACCCTTCTTAATATCAGAAGGCTGCAGGCAACCACCAAACTGAACAACGTGAGGGTACTTGAATTGACCCTTTGCTAAGTCCCGCCCCCCCCATGGTTACAGTTGCCAAGTCTGGCAAACTTTCAGTTTTTCGCTAATTTCTACGTACATCAACATGGATTGCTCAGTGATTTCAGTGAACATATTCTGAAGGAAATTGTGTAAAATTTCTTGAGTAATAGCTGGGGGGGGGGCTAGACAGAGAGGACTGCAGGATGCATCTGAGGAATTCATCATCATTTGTCAACGGAGTAATGCTGATGAAGAGGATGTTAAAATTGAAGCGAAGGCTCAGCGTTCATACAGAAAGACTCAGAAACTCCACGTCTTGATGATTTATGTCCAAAACAAATGTATAAAGAAACATTTTTGCATCGCAGAGTAAGTTAACAGATTGTTTTATTTGAAGCTAATTGTCATGTATGACTCCAGAAAGTTTCAGGTATCTGACGTGTTTTAGCCTGTTGCTGGATGTTTTCCTCTTGATCGGGATGTTGTTCCCACATCAGGGGTTTGATCAATACATTGGATTTGATTGGAGCAGCAGGTACTGGATCTGATCGGGATAGCAGGTACTGGATCTGATCAGGGTAGCAACTACTGGACTGAGAAACTGGCAGAGAGGAGCGTGTTATATTTGTCTCTGTTTAGCAACCAATGTGACTTACTAGTGCTTATCTGGTGTATTTGTTTAGCCTCTCGCGACACACGGCTACCTTACTCCATGTTAAAACAGTAGCTTTTATATAATATCTTACCACTGTTTTGTAACTAACTACTGTGTTAGGTGGCATTAGCATCTTACCTCGGAATAAACAGCCTCATGCAGCTGCGAGTGAGGTCTTCCACACTTTTTAATCAATCTGTCACGCCATTGAATCCAATTTTCCACGCCGTTAAGTGGAATATGTGTACACCACCAGAGTGTACCATCCTGCTCGCACCACCCATTTTTACTCTTGCTGATGAAAAACGGTCAGTTGTCCCATCAGATATCTGGGGAGCTTTGTGTCAGAAGACAATTCCACTGACATCGAGATCCAAAATAGAATCAAATACACATCAGGGCCATCACCACCCTCCTCAACGGAGCTGAAACCTGGGTCCCTTACAGGCGTCACATCAGTCCTAGAACATTTTCATATCCGCTGTCTCCAGTGTATGCTGGGTAGCACTTAGAGTGACCGAGTGGCTCACGCTGAAATCCTCAGGAGAATGGGCTGCACAAGCATCGAGGCCAACTGCATTAGGTGGGGCATGTCATCAGAATGCTCCCTACATGGATGCCAGACTGTATGGCCATCTTCTACAAGGTTGGCGCTCTGCAGGAGGCCAGAAGAAACGTTTCAAAGACCAACTTAGGACAGCAAAAATCAAACCTGCAGACCTTGAAGACATGCAGCTGACCGCAATGCCTGGCGGCAGCTATGTTTTGTCAGGACTCCAGCAATGGAGGAGGAAAGGACAATCAGGAGACAGCAGAGATAGAACAGAAAAATACATCCATGGCTGCCAGCAGCAGTAATCACGTCCCACCTGCAACAGAAGCTGTGGAACCAGGACAGGGCTTTACAGCCATCAGAGAACTCACCATTGAAGGCAGAATGTCAACATCGAATGCGATGGACAGCCACAAGCAGTCACATTCATTTTCTCACATCAAGTGCTCAAAGCTGCAGTCTGTAACTTTCAAAAAATATTTGTCATCTTGGCTAAAACTGACCCTATGCCTGGACAGCAGTACATGAGACGAGTAATCTGTGAAAAAAACAGTGGCTCATTTGGCCCTGCCTACTGCTTGTATAGAGCTTGCAAACGTGACGTAAGCACCACTGTAAAACGCAATGCATTGTGGGAAGAAAAGGCAGTGGAGGAAGCAGCGCAGCACGGTTGCTTTGAAACTAGTCTCATGGACATAGCGTTGAACACAGAAATGGCTCGGAGTTGCTGAATTATAAACTGTCATAGCCGTTCTCACGACCACAATAGGAAACAAATAAATAAAGGAATGAGCGTTTATCGGTTTCCAGATTGGAAGCAAAACAGAACAAGACAAAAAAAAAAAGAGATGAAACTTCTCCAATCACTTTTTCATTGACAGTAACACTTACATACTATGGGACTTTAATACTTTTACATGCAGTCGCTTTTTAAGCTGTTATTTTACCGTTACTTCAGCTGAATTCCATCACAATGGAAACACAGTTTTAGATTAAATAAGCTTGGGGAAAGAGAAAAAACCCTGTGATTTAGGTCTTCACCATCGCGGACACACTCAGAAGCTATTAAACTAATAAACATTTTCCCTATTTTTACATTCACATTGTGAATGCTGTAATTGAAATTGTTCAATAAGGTTTTGAGCTCATGCAGAGAAGAGGTTTGTGGGGATTTGCTATAAACATTAACTTTGTGCGTACTGATGACAGAGGCAGCTGGTCTGCAACATGCCGGCCTGACGTAGATCAGACTTACCCAACAAGCAGCCGGAGCGCTAAACTGCTGCTAACAGCGATGACAGTTCCCTGTTCCTTCACCATCAGCTGCTCCACCTGAACAACTGTTTGCAGAGTGACTTTTATAAAGTGAAGCTGCTGCATCAGACGCGTTTCACCAGCATGGCGCACAGCGCGCGCCGAGCGGCATCCAGGACTTGGTTTGGAGGAGCTGGATTGGCTGTTTGCGCACCTCCTCAGATAGAAAGTGGACGGGGGACATCAGTTTCTGTCCATTATTGAAGTGTTGGACTCATGTCAAGTGACAAAGATGTTTTTCCCAACATGGATTGTTTACTGGTATTCTGGAACACTGCCAGTTCCAACTTGCGCTGAGCTTGCGGAGAAACTGGATCGGCTTAATAATAAATGGTCAGTACGCCGTCTTCCCTTTAAACTGAGAGCTGCAGTGTGCACAAGTAAACAGGTAAACAAGTAAACAGGTGAAAAGGTAAACAGCGATATGGTTGTGTCTTTTACTGCTCCTGTGCCGACAGCTGTGTTCAGATGGTTAAATGTCTGTTTGTGGTGCGTCATGGATCAGTTATGGCTGTATGCGCATGTGTGTGTTTTATTTCACTATGTTGGTCTTATTGGGCAGCAAAGACCGATAGGGATTTTTTTTTATTTAAGATTGCGAAATGTGCTCTATTTGACTGCTTTACAGATTTATTTGAGGTCATGTCACATGTGGCCTGACATAATACAGTTGGCTATTACTGATAAAACACACACATTATGTGGAGACGTTTTGTGTTAATAATGTATTTGAGAGAGATACGTTCTTCTGAATGTTATTGGAGGTGGAACACTGTTGAAAATACATTTGGCACACCCAGTATTTGCTGGTGTACACCTAATATCTTTGTTAATGCAACGCTAATGGTGCACACAACGGTTTCTGCCCTTTGTTCCCACAATGCATTGCGTGTTTATCACGTAGTCTTGCGAGCTCTAATGCAAACTGCAAGAATCTTTTGGGATGAGACCAAACATCCAGTCAGAGCCAGAGGAGCAGTGGCGTGCACAGGTAGACACGAGGTGGTGCTGGAGCACCTGCCCTTTGCCCTCAAACCTAGTAAGTGCCCTTTTGAAAGTTCTTTTTTTTTTTTTTTTTTTAATTTTATTTTACACAGTACGTGGTCCATGCTGACACGATCATCTATAAAGCTCAGCAATTAACCCCTTAACAGCCCCCCCCTATGCAAAAAACGCCTAAAAAATGCATACCCGAGTTAAATTAGCTGCTGCTCTTGAACCCTTTGGAGTACATGCAAAATCTTGGCCTCTCTGTAAAGATAACGCTTTCAAATTCATGGTAACTTTAACTAGCATGTAGTTACTTAATTTGGAACACACAGTAATCAAGCTTTTTTCCCCTCGCCTGAATTTTTTTTTATTTTGTCAAGTGCTGTACACAGAAATATGCAGATAGGAACTGGATAATCACATGAGGCTGTGGCATGAAGGTTTATCTGTTACCAGTTCTTATTTAGTGACAATAGCAACAAAAATGACAAGTATACGGGTGTTTTTATGTGAATATGTTCAGGCGTTAACCAGAATTTTCCATTTGGAGACTCCAAATGGTCCCTTTGGATAATAAGCTTTACAAAGCTGTAAGTCCAGAATGCTTCAACATACAGTCATCAAAGAGACCTCCAATGAAAGGAAGAAGCATCCTGCTGCATGTTCAGATTCACTCTGAGCATTATCAAAACACAGTCAGTGATCTAGAAACACAATAAAATGCTCATTTTCCTAAAGTGCATCAAATAAGAGTCAGAAAATGTCTGTTTACATTATAAAGTAAACAATATAATGCCATGCTATGCAATGTCAACAAAAAGGAAAAATAAAAACCACCACAACACAGAAAACTTTTTACATACTTTTTTTTTTTTTTTTACATACTTTACATACATAATTTTTCATGAACTGACCAGGACTGAAAACTACGACTAATTTTCAACAGAAATGTTACAGTGCAGTCTGATCAGAAGGAGTGAAGCCGCTACAACACCACCATCACGAGACCATTAGCTTTCATCCACACGCAGGCAAAATCCACAAGACCACCTGGGGGTCCTGTGTTATAAACAGAGACCCCCAACTTTCAAACAGACAGGTTTCACTTCTTTTGTTTCCAAAAACACCATGAACACGCCCGCAGTGAAAGTGCGCAGTAGAAAGCCAAGCTGCGACACATATGCGCCCCTTTCCCCAACCAGGCAAACATCAACACGTTTTCATGTCCTTACTTTTTAGAAATTATCCCCATCTAAATAGCTTGTAAACACACAGTAACTGCAGGTAGAAGTTTCCACTTACTGGTCCAGTCCAGAGCGCCTCACAGCCGACACACAACCGCCTGATCATCGCGTGGTGTCGCAAAAGACAACACGAAACAGGAGGCGGGAAAAGCAGCTGTCAGTCACTTGGTTTGGAGTCTCTGAATTGACTGTTTGGATCACCCATGAAATGGAAAGTGGACGGAGACATCAGTTCCCTCCACTATTGTGACCAACATGAACTGTTTGTGTGTATTCTGCCTGTTCCAGTTGTTCTGTGGAGCCTGTTTCCATGGTAACGCTGCTGTTCCAGTTGTTCTGTGGAGTGGGTTTTCATTTGTAACTAAACAGGATTAAATCCACGATGCGCACAGAAAGACTCGCTGCCCATCTTTGAAAAAGAGCTTTGAAAGAGAGAAACTGGACTCTGATCAGCGCCGTTGCTTCCACCAGGTGAATCACGCACCGCGCGCAGGACGCCCAGAGACAAGCAAAGCCAAAACCATCAGTCTGACCACAGTCTGCTGCCACGAGAGCAAAGTCCAGCCGACCCAGTGACGCTACTTTTAAAAAAAACTGCCATGAAGTGAAATAAAGTGTGTTTTCTATACGTACGCATACGGGTGCGTCCTCACGTCATTCACTGAACTCCATCAGTTCAGAGCGCACGCTGGTAACCACGGCAACCACATGAAACCACACACGCATGATAAACTGAGAGCTGCGCAGCAGCAGCATCGCTGTGTCTATATTCTGCACTCAGTAGGTGTTCAGATGGTTAATTAGCTTTGATGATCACGCGTAATGTGGATATTTACGGCTGAGTGCACGAGCGCGCATGGGTGTCATATTTGCTCATCTCATTGAGCGCAATGTCTGTTATGTTGCGGTGTTTTTATTTAAACAAAGTGATTTTTCTGTGACTTTGTCACTGATTTATCTGAGAGCGTCACATTCGTGCACGTTTACCTGCTGTGAACTACTGTTGACTGTTACTATTACTGATAGAACGCACATATCCTGTGGTTATGTTTCGAGTTAATAAAGTAATGTTTTATTCAAGAGAGATACACTCTTTTTAATGTTCGTGGAGGTTTAACACTGTTGAAAATAAATTTGGCACACCCAGTCTTGCTTTTCTTTTCTTTTTTCTGGAGTAAACTGATGCCACAGCTCCATAAATCTCTCCACCGCTCCACCGGAGAGCGGCTGCGTCTCTCCTTCTTTCCTCCACTGTTATTTGTGTACCGGCGCACCTGAGCGTCTCTCTGGTAGAGGCGAAAGGCGCACTGTCCTCCTATTGGTCAATATGAAGGGACATGTCGTGGGACGTGTCACACTAGACGGACAAAACCAAAAAATTCTGACACGCAGTCTTTCTGCATCGTGGTCGTGGAGCGTCACAGACGCCAATCGCTGATTGTGTCACATTACACGGAGCGAAGACACGACGTCCTGCGACCCGACAACGCAGAATCGTGCACGACAGTGAGCGACTGTCTGCGACGCCTCCGTTGGGCCAAAATCGGGCTAAATTCGTGTAGTTTGGACCAGGCATTAGCCAAACGCTTCCTCCTCTGCTGAGCCCGGACGCACACATGCTGCTCTACTCCAAGTAATTCCCTTCAGCAACTCTTCAGCAGCGCATTTTCGTTCTTCGGCATGTTTTTTCCCACGTTTGTACTGAAAAACTGCGGCTTCCTCCGCTTTTACGCACAGAAGCGCACGTTTGGAGGAGTATTCAGGCTGAGTAAAAATCTTTTTTTCTTTTTATTTTGATTCGGGTGTTGTGTTCCGGAGACACAAAGAACCCAAAACCCGTCTTCCTCCTGGGGGGGGGGACACCTTCTCTCTTTTGAGTCTTGATTCTGTTTTCATTTATAAGGGAGAAGGGAAGAATCCTTCCCTCCCTTTTTTTTACCATTGTTTTTTTTTTTTTTTCCCTTTTTTCTTTTGTTTACCCTCTTTCTTTTTTGTGTTTTGGCGTGATCTTCAAAGATCCAAAACCCCATCCCTTATTTTTTCATTTTACCCGAGGGAAACCCGACCTCCTCAACCCAAAACCCAAAATCGTGCACGAAAGTGGCCGACTTTCTGCGATCCCCCCCCCGGGCCAAAATCGGGCTAAATTCGTGTTTTTTGGACTAGCTTACGCAGGAGCACAGAGAAGCCATCTTGCTATCCAGGTAAACAAAATACACATGGCCATGACGGGAATTTCATTGGCTATACGTGCATGATGTCAGAGCTAGCTTCAGACCTGATAGGCCAGATCTGTGAGCATCAGATTACAAAGCCCACCCACCACGTGAGGTAGAGTTTGGTGGATATTATTGGTGGAGGAGAGACCATAGATCCACCCAGTTGGTCAAATGAGACGTCAATCAAAATGGATGCCTCTCCTGGTCCGTCAGACGCTGTAGTATTGAAATATGATCCATTTAACAGATTTTATAAGACTTTATATTGAAAATGAGTAAAAAAAAAAAAAAACAGCTCGTGGGCGGGCCCTGACCAGTTAAGGGGTTAAAAAAGTGTGATAGTATTGCCCCAAAATTGATATTTGCCCCACCCGCCCCTCTTTTCCTGCTCAGCGTGAAGCGCAGAGCGAGCACAAGCAGACATGCGCAGCTGCAGCTCAACTCTCCTCCCATGCCCCGCCAGACGAGAAGAGAAGGGTCTATCTGCGGCTCGCAAGACAGGGGCGTGGCATAGAGTGGGCGTGTCGTAGTGTGACGTTACTCGACGACACGCCCACCAGGCCAATGAGAGCACGGTAAAATCTAGCCCTACCCCTGACCCTCCCCCTAAACCTAACCAGACCCACCCACAATGCGACACGCCCATTATAGGACACGCCCACTGGGTTGCAAGCCGCAGATAGATACACTTGGCGCCAGACAGATAGCACACAGATGAATGAGTTGAGTTTGCCCCTTCATCTGCCCTCTGATGTTAAGTTATAACTTGCATTTATGATTTACTTGACTCTGTGGTGAAGCAGCCGTCATACAGACGCACAGCTAAGCAGCAATTAGCCGACTGCTCACCTGCTTAGCAAGCTAGCTAAAATCAATAACAGATATGACGTGATGACCACCGGTAGAGTTTGTCAGTGGTGCAGCAGGTCAGTCTACCAGCAGTCTGAAGCTGAGTATTTAGGAGGGTATTGTCTATGTCTGCATCAGGCTACACAATTAACACAGTCATTTATTTTCCAAATGACAAATGCAGAAAAAGTAGCATGGTGCCTTGTTGTCATGTGTGCAAACAGTCTTATTCATACTGTTGGTCTCTCTTTATTTACCGATGTAGAATATTATCCATGTTTTCATGCAAAATGACTTATACATCAGATGAAGATTTTAGGATAGAACCAGGACAGCCTTTTTTTCTGTGTTTTTCCATGGCAGTTGCAAAAACACACCAGAGGTGGTTTAGTGGGGCTTTTTTAGCATTTATTACCTAACGTAGCAAATTATTTAGGCAGTTTATCACCTGGGCACCCTGAGAACATCCTGCTAAGAGGAAAAGGTCTTTTCCATATGGCTTATCATGTGAACTCTGAGACAGGGGACAAGCGCAAAGAACTAGTAGTTTTGCTGTTTGTTGTTCTTCCCCTTTCCTGTATTTTTCCAGCTTTTCAAGCTCTCAGGAAGGAGCCAGAAGATGCCAGGATGTCTGCTCAGCTGTCCTGTTTGGGGGTGGAGCCCCTGACTCTTCAAGACTACCTACATTTGACACTATATAAGAGGGCAGGGACATTTAGGAGGGGTCAGACTTCTGAACTGGCTCCAGCACTTAGTTGGTGACAGGGCAAGAATTCTGAACCCAGAGCTCTAATGTATTGCTTTTGATCTGTAATAAATTGTTAACTTTTATTCGGCATTGTTTGGTTTTCATTCCTGATCCAAAAGGTCCTGCTGAAAATGGGTAAAGAAGGTTACAGGAGGTTTAATGCTTAGAAGGTATCTTAAACACCAATTTTCTTACACCAATTACAGCATAATGCCTAGAAAGGAGAGGCTTATAAAAGAAAGGGAGCTACAGCAGGTAGAGCAGCTCTGGATGAAACCACCACCAGCAGCGAGGAGGATGATGAAGATGGAAGGTCAGAGTCATGTTAACTGTTGAAGGCCTTTTAAAGCTCACAAGTTGAACTGTTTCTCTAATTTTATTGAAATATCTTAAAAACTGTCCACATTTTCTTTTAACAACACAAAGTGGTTTGGCTACTAAATCAGGTATGAAGCTGTTTTGGCTGATTATATGATGTTGTACAGTACTAACCAGTAGATATTTATGTTACAAGACTTGCAGTAATCTTGCATTTACCTTAATATGCTATTATTAAATCTTTTTTTTTTTTAACTTTATTCAATCTTAAAAATAGGCTATTATTACAACTATTTTATTGTAGAAAGCTACAGCAGGGAAGCAGCTCTGTGCTTCCTGCAGTAGAACATCTAGCAGCGTGGAAGATGAGGGAGATGAATCCCAGAATACTCAGATAAAGCTGTGGTGCAGCTGCTGGTTTAGAGGGATGAAGAACACCTGATCAGCTGTTAGACCAGGAGCTAACCAGTGATCATGTTGGTGATGTGGCTGGTTTCATACTGGATTTTCTCTCCAGCAAGACTGCATTTAAAAATAAATGGCTTTAATTTGTTAAATTGATTTGTTTTACAAAGGGTTAAACCTGAGCCAGACATTTACCACAATAACAATCATGTCACAGTCATGCAGGTGAAATATACATTTAATAACAAGTGGTATAAGTACTCTGTGTCAGCCGAAACCCACAGCACAAGTACCGGAATCGGTCTCTAAACATCTCTACCAGCATTTCCACATGCTGCACAAAGAGCCCTTAATTTTCACTGAGCTCTGCCCCCCAAAACATCTGTGCACACCCCTGCAGAGGAGTGTCTGTAGATCACTGCTTACACAAGTCCTGCCCCCTCTGGTCAGGCACTGATAAGATGACCAGACCAGAAAAGAGAAACAATTGAAGAAAACTCGAGCACATGTTTGAGTCCGATGTCGCTGCTGGGCAGAGCTTGCTGGTTTCTAATGTTACTGGCTGGTATTAAGTTAGAAAATGATATGAAATACCTTCACAAAGTCACATGATAGGTCACATGTTTTTTATACCGGGGGGAGGGGGGCAGAGCATGAGTGCAGCGGGGAGGGTAGGGGGAGTGCCGTGAAACTTTCAAGACTGCGCTCCTCTCAGGGTTATAGACTGCAGCTTTAACGTGGATGAATTTCACCTTTCAGCAGCTTTTGAAAACCAGAGTTTGACAGAAACCAGAGGACTCAGTGTTGTTGGCCTCTAAAGCTTTATTGACATCTGGATCGTCACACTGCATCTTTTAAGACTGAACAGGATAGAACTTTACATCACACTTCACGTCCTGGATCTGTGGCCGACGAGCTGCATCAACACATTCAAATAAATATCTTTAGCACTGTGAAGGATAAAAGCTGAAACATGTCCTCTCCTGGGCCACTCGTTAGTTCCCTACAGATTTAACACGACTCCGAACGTCCTCCGTGATCCGATTCTCTATGTGCCGCGAGCAGAAGAACACGTACAAAATATTCTATAAACACCCACATAGAAACGGGAGATGACTTGTTTACAAAGTGCAAATCAAAGCGTGAGAGCCGACACCATGATCATCATGGAGGGAAAGTAATTCAGACTGCTGCCAATTCCATCAGTTATTGATCAGTTATTGATTCCGTTATGATTTGCAAAATTTCCCAAAACTTCTGACATGGATGTGGTTTTAACCAGTTCTGACCCAAACCTGGGGGGAGCCGGCCTGGAGGGGTGTGATCTGGGTCAGCAGGAGGAATGGATGTGAGGTGGGAGTTGGCTACACGTCTGTGTGTGTGTGTGTGGGGGGGGGCAGTCTCTAAGGGTTAAGACTTGATCGATGATCTTCTTGCGCGTGCGTCGCCATGTCCGGTCACCGTTACAGCTCCTCGGCCATCTGCAGCAGCGAGTTGATGGCGGCGTCCTTGTTGCCCTGCTGTGCCTCCAGCACGGTGCGGACCACCTCCTTATCCAGGTTGGGGAACATGTCCTGCAGAGCCTTCAGGTCCTCCTCGCTGCAGGTGGGGCCCTGACCCCCGACGGCCGGCACGGCTGACGGCACCGCCATCGGCACCATGCCCTGGTTGTACACGCCAGGCACTCCTACAGCGGGGACACAGCGTGGTGAAGGCGGCGCCACGCAGGGTGTGTGATGTCATGGGTGTGTGTGCTGGTGTCTGACCTGTGATGGGAACGTATCCCACTCCTTCCTGGTAGACGGACGGCATCAGGACCACGGGCTGGCTCATCATGGCTGCCGGTAAAGACTGAGGCAAACACACCGAGTCAGAGAACAGAGCAGAATGCTTCATCCACAACAACCTGGACAGGTATGAAATGAACGGGCCTGATCGTTCCTCCAGCTACGCTCATCAGCCCATCTACCAACAACCAGATACAGTAACTTTAGTCTAGTATAGAACTGAAGTGAACTAGACTAGACTGAATTAGACTAAACTAGACTGAACTGACTAAACTAGACAAGACTAAACTAGACTATATCAAAATAAACTAGAGTGAACGAGACAAAACTAAATCAAAATGGACCAAACTAAACTAAACAGAACTAGACTAAACTAAACTAGACTTAAGTGAACTAAACTAGACTAAACTAGATTAGACTAAACTAAACTAGACTTAACTGGACTTAACTAGACAAAAGTGAACCAAACTGAACTAGACTCAACTAAACCAAACTAAACTAGAATAGATGAAGGTAGACTAGACCAAACTAAACTAAACTGCACTAGACTAAAAACATCACTGTCATCTTCATCACCATCATCATCATCACCACTAGACTTTATTGAACTAAACTAGATAGAACCTAAACTAGACTATTCAAAATAAACGAGAGTGACCGAGACAAAACTAAATCAAAATAGACCAAACTAAACTAAACAGAACTAGACTAAACTAAACTAGTCCACTTAAGCTGAACTAAACTCAGACCCTAAGGGATGGTAGATTGTGACTAAACTAAACTAGACTTAATGGAGAACGCTAAACTAAATTAGACACAAACAAGACTATCATCAAAAAAAACTAGAGGACAGAGATCAAACACTAAATCAAAATAGACCAAACTAAACTAAACAGAACTGAGATCTAAACTAGATTAGTGAGGGACTGTAACCAGATTAGTGAGGGACTGTACCCAGATTAGTGAGGGACTGTACCCAGATTAGTGAGGGACTGTACCCAGATTAGTGAGGGACTGTACCCAGATTAATGATGGACTGTACCCAGATTAGTGAGGGACTGTACCCAGATTAATGATGGACTGTACCCAGATCAATGAGGGACTAAACTCAGAGTGAAGGATTGTAACCAGATTAGTGATGGACTGTAACCAGATTAGTGAGGGACTGTAACTAGATTAGTGATGGACTGTAACCAGATTAGTGAGGGACTGTACCCAGATCAGTGAGGGACTGTACCCAGATCAGTGATGGACTGTAACCAGATTAGACTGGACTGTACCCAGATCAGTGATGGACTGTAACCAGATTAGTGAGGGACTAAACCCAGATCAGTGAGGGACTAAACCAGATTAGTGATGGACTGTACCAAAATAAACTAGAGTGACTGAAACAAAACTAAATGAGGGACTGTACCCAGATTAGTGAGGAGACTGTACCCAGATTAGTGAGGGACTGTAACCAGATTAGTGAGGGACTGTAACCAGATTAGTGAGGGACTGTAACCAGATTAGTGAGGGACTGTAACCAGATTAGTGAGGGACTGTACCCAGATCAGTGAGGGACTGTAACCAGATTAGTGATGGACTGTAACCAGATTAGTGAGGGACTGTACCCAGATCAGTGAGGGACTGTACCCAGATTAGTGAGGGACTGTACCCAGATTAGTGAGGGATTGTAACCAGATTAGTGATGGACTGTAACCAGATTAGTGAGGGACTGTACCCAGATTAGTGATGGACTGTACCCAGATTAGTGAGGGATTGTAACCAGATTAGTGATGGACTGTAACCAGATTAGTGAGGGACTGTAACCAGATCAGTGAGGGACTGTACCCAGATTAGTGAGGGACTGTACCCAGATTAGTGAGGGATTGTAACCAGATTAGTGATGGACTGTAACCAGATTAGTGAGGGACTGTACCCAGATTAGTGATGGACTGTAACCAGATTAGTGATGGACTGTAACCAGATTAGTGAGGGACTGTACCCAGATCAGTGAGGGACTGTACCCAGATTAGTGAGGGACTGTACCCAGATTAGTGAGGGATTGTAACCAGATTAGTGATGGACTGTAACCAGATTAGTGAGGGACTGTAACCAGATTAGTGATGGACTGTAACCAGATTAGTGAGGGACTGTAACCAGATTAGTGAGGGACTGTAACCAGATTAGTGATGGACTGTAACCAGATTAGTGAGGGACTGTAACCAGATTAGTGATGGACTGTAACCAGATTAGTGAGGGACTGTAACCAGATTAGTGAGGGACTGTAACCAGATTAGTGATGGACTGTAACCAGATTAGTGAGGGACTGTACCCAGATTAGTGAGGGACTGTACCCAGATTAGTGAGGGACTGTAACCAGATTAGTGAGGGACTGTAACCAGATTAGTGATGGACTGTAACCAGATTAGTGAGGGACTGTACCCAGATCAGTGAGGGACTGTACCCAGATTAGTGAGGGACTGTAACCAGATTAGTGAGGGACTGTAACCAGATTAGTGATGGACTGTAACCAGATTAGTGAGGGACTGTACCCAGATTAGTGAGGGACTGTAACCAGATTAGTGAGGGACTGTACCCAGATTAGTGAGGGATTGTAACCAGATTAGTGATGGACTGTAACCAGATTAGTGAGGGACTGTACCCAGATTAGTGAGGGATTGTAACCAGATTAGTGAGGGACCAAGCTATAGTACAGCCATGTAACAGCAGTACTACAGCTGTAACATGTTCCAGCTGTAGTACAGCCATGTAACAGCAGTACTACAGCTGTAACATGTTCCAGCTGTAGTACAGCCGTGTTACAGCTGTAGTATTGTTGTGTAACAACTGTAGTACTATTGTGTTACAGCTGTAGTACTGCTGTGTTCAAGCTGTAGTACAGCCACGTTACAGCTGTAGTACGACTGTGTTACAACTGTAGTACAGGCGTGTAATAGCTGTGGTATGGTTGTATTACAACTGTAGCACAGCCGTGTAACAGCTGTAGTACATGGGTGTAACAGCTTTAGTAGCAGTTGTGTTCCAGTTGTAATATAGGTGTGTAACAGCTGTGGTACAGTTGTATTACAACTGTAGTACAGCCGTGTAACAGCTGTAGTACATGGGTGTAACAGCTTTAGTACAGTTGTGTTCCAGCTGTAATATAGCTGTGTAACAGCTGTGGTACAGTTGTATTGCAACTGTAGTACAGGCGTGTAACAGCTGTGGTGCGGTTGTATTACAACTGTAGTATAAGTTCAAGTTCAATTTATTTATAGAGCACACTAGCAACATCCTTTAGCCCGAGGTGCTGTACAACTC
This sequence comes from Atherinomorus stipes, assembly GCA_023101725.1. Classification (NCBI taxonomy): domain Eukaryota; kingdom Metazoa; phylum Chordata; class Actinopteri; order Atheriniformes; family Atherinidae; genus Atherinomorus; species Atherinomorus stipes. Next base: position 22,657 of record JALJCO010012265.1, on the reverse strand, counting down.
AACTTAATGGCGGGTTACTTAAAATAAGTCATAAAAATAATATCAAAAAACTAACAGAGAGGAGAAAGTATATATTTACATGAAGCAAAATAAAATACAAAGGACACCAGTCATATTAAAAAGGTCGTAATGACCCAGAGCTAAAACACAATAAAAGGAGGGACGACATGGGAGACCAAGGATGGAAAGAAGAGAGTAGGGAGGAGGGGGTTATAGTGATGGAAAGGCCTGGGTAAAGAGGAAGGTCTTGAGCAGCTTTTTGAAAGCAGGGAGTGACTGAGCGGCTCTGATATTCAGAGGCAGTGCGTTCCACAGCCGTGGGGCCGCCACAGAAAAGGCTCTGCCCCCCTTAGAGTCACATCTAAGCCTGGGGATATCCAGGAGACGCGAGGAGGAGGATCTTAATGATCTGGGGGGGGTGTAGCTGGTGAGGAGCTCGGCCAGGTATGTAGGTGAGAGGCCATTGAGGGCTTTAAAGACCAGGAGCAGAATTTTGAATTGAATCCTGAAAGCAACAGGAAGCCAGTGAATCTGAGCCAGAATAGGCGAGATGTGAGCGGGTGTGCCCAGTAGCAGGCGTGCACCAGCTGAGGCAGGTGTGTATGCCGCGGCGTGTAACAGCTGTGGTCCAGCTGTAGTCCCGGTACTGTTCCAACTGTAGTACAGGTGTGTAACAGCTGTAGTACAGGTGTGTTCCAGCTGTAGTCCGGTACTGTTCCAGCTGTAGTACAGGTGTGTAACAGCTGTGGTACAGGTGTGTTCCAGCTGTAGTCCGGGTACTGTTCCAGCTGTAGTACAGGTGTGTAACAGCTGTGGTACAGGTGTGTTCCAGCTGTAGTCCAGTACTGTTCCAGCTGTAGTACAGGTGTGTAACAGCTGTGGTACGGTTGTATTACAACTGGAGTACAGCCGTGTAACAGCTGTAGTACAGGTGTGTTCCAGCTGTAGTCCGGTACTGTTCCAGCTGTAGTACAGGTGTGTAACAGCTGTGGTACAGGTGTGTTCCAGCTGTAGTCCAGTACTGTTCCAGCTGTAGTACAGGTGTGTAACAGCTGTGGTACAGGTGTGTTCCAGCTGTGGTACAGGTGTGTACCAGCTGTAGTACAGGTGTGTACCAGCTGTAGTACAGGTGTGTAACAGCTGTGGTACAGGTGTGTTCCAGCTGTAGTCCGGTACTGTTCCAGCTGTAGTACAGGTGTGTTCCAGCTGTAGTCCTACTGTTCCAGCTGTGGTACAGGTGTGTTCGTCAGCTGTAGTCCGGTACTGTTCCAGCTGTAGTACAGGTGTGTAACAGCTGTGGTACAGGTGTGTTCCAGCTGTAGTCCGGTACTGTTCCAGCTGTAGTACAGGTGTGTAACAGCTGTGGTACAGGTGTGTTCCAGCTGTAGTCCGGGCTGCAGCTGTAGTACAGGTGTGTAACAGCTGTGGTACAGGTGTGTAACAGCGCGTCAGCTGTACATGTGTAACAGCTGTGGTACAGGTGTGTTCCAGCTGTAGTCCGGTACTGTTCCAGCTGTAGTACAGGTGTGTAACAGCTGTCAGGAAATGAATGTCACTGGACACGCGTGTAACAGCTGTGGTACAGGTGTGTTCCAGCTGTAGTCCGGTACTGTTCCAGCTGTAGTACAGGTGTGTAACAGCTGTGGTACAGGTGTGTTCCAGCTGTAGTCCGGTACTGTTCCAGCTGTAGTACAGGTGTGTAACAGCTGTGGTACGGTTATGTTCCAGCTGTAGTACGGTGTATACAACTGGGTACAGCTTGTAACAGCTGTAGTACAGGTCTGTTCCAGCTGTCATACGGCTGTGAAACAGCTGTAGTATGGTTGTGTTGCAGCATATGAATGTAATCAGATCACCTTTATCCAAACTAGGGCTGTGTTAAACGATTATTTTTTAAACGATTAATCTATCGATTATTTTTCGATGCATCGATTAATCTAACGATTCACTTTTTAGCTCATCGACTCGATTCGACGATTATCGATTATCTCCTCATAAATTGACAGACAGCAATATAATGCTGAATAGATATCTAAAATGTAAAAAAGAGCATGAATAAAAAAGGCAGTGGGAGCAGCAGCCTGTCATGGAGTTTTTCATGAACCAACAGAATGTAAAATTTATGTTGAAAACACAGCGGACTAAAAACAGGCTTTTAATTCTTTCATTTACATGAAAATAATAATAAAAAGTCATTATTGAAATAATATGATCATGAAACTTGGAGGGTTTAAGCTAACAGATATTATTTTCCAACAAAAGATAATGAAGATAAGTAAACATTCAGAGTTGAACATTATATTGAACATGGGTCTAGCTTCCAAAAAGTGCATCTTCATCTTCATTCTTTAATGCTTAATACGGGTGCCAATCACTTGGAAATGAAATAAAAAATTCTTTATTTATCCCAGAAGTGATTACACAATACTATTACCAACAGATGAAACACGAACATGAGGTTGAAACGTGACTTTAATTATATTCAGTCAGAGACGAACAGCTCCCGGCATCAGCTGCAGTTCCACCCACGGCCAGCAATGGAGCTCGTGCTTCATGCTACCGTCTCAAACAGGCCTACGTGTCTGAAGACATGGCGTCCATCTCACGGAAGTTGTCTCATGTCTCATTAGGCCGGTCGCCATCCCTAATATATAGTTAACCTTCGAAACGTGTGGGCCTTCACTGCCTTACACTTTGGAAACTTGGAAGAGCCACTCGCGGAGATCGCGCCGCCATCTTTTTTTAGTCTGAAGTCGCATGGCGCCGCCATCTTTTTTTGGTCTGACGACGCATCGGTACGCATATTTTCGTCGACGTATCGGTTACGCGACGAATCGTCCCAGCCCTATCCAAGACCCTTGCCCCCACCAAATACCTCCTTCCTAAAGCTTATTCTATGGAAAAGAACTACTTTCTTGTTATTAATGAATCAAACTGTGTATGATTACTTGCCACCAGGGGAACCAGCATGTGGTAAATCTGAAGAAGGCACAAGGGTACCATCTGTGTGTGGTGCTTGCATTACAGCTCAGAGGTCTCCGTCAGCTGGTGAAACCTGGAGTTCCCTCTGGTCTCTGTACATTTACCACAGCATTCCTGGATGACTGCAGGTGTTCTGTCGGGGTGGAAAAGCTGAAATAATCCTGCAAGCTCTGAGGATCACATACAACTTGTTGTGACTTTGGGCCCAGTTTCCTCACTGTCAGATCAGCTCACGCAGGAATGTCAGGAAAAGGTTAGAAACAGAAATCCTCTTTGGTGTATTATGGCAGCCAAACAAAACGGTGCAGACTCTTTGTGATGCTCAGCTCAGAAAATCACCAGAAACTTCCAGACCTCCGCCCCTCACCTCATCGAAGATCTCCAGGTAGAAGGAGTCCACCCCCGGAGGAACCGTGCACTGGATCACCTTGTTCCAGCGTGGGTTTTTGGCTCCGTTATGGGCCGTCGGTGTCTCATAGACCGCGTACCCCAGTCGGATCCGACAGTACGGATCCATCCGGGTCATTCCATAGTTCTTCGCCAGTTTGGCCTTTAAAATGAAACAAACAGGAAGCTTTGGTTAGACGGAGGACAGATGGACTGAGGGCTCAGAGTGGACCGCCAGGGCTGTGGCAGCAGGACCGGACTGTTCATGGTTTAAACCTGACCCTGCTCTGCAGCAGAAACCAGTCTAAGGCCCAATCCCAATGTCCCCCCTACTTCCAACCACTAGCCCTCGCCCACCACCACTACAACCTCAAACTGAAGCCACAGGGGGGCTTTGTAGTCCTTTAGGAATTGGGACACCACTGCTGCATTTATGTTCAGGTACGTAAGCAACTGCGTAGTGACGTTTGCACATACGTCTCATCATTACAACACACCCGGCAGCAAAAGTTGCCGTCGTTTTTCTGTTTTCATCATTTATCATGCTTCGGCTGATTAATAAACAAACAACCACACAGGGAAGAAGTCGCCATGACGACTGTTGTCTCTTGTAAACTGCTGAAAAGCCTTCGCAAGTTTTTCATCAGTATTTTAGCCTAGCTAGCACAGCTAGTCTGGCTAACGTTACGAACAACTGTGTAATATGTACATTTGTGAGTTTTCTTCTGTGAGTCCTGTCGCTCTCTGGAGGTCGCTGTTGTTCCCTTTTCTATGGTCCTTCCTCAGCAAATCAGCATCTGATGTCGCTTACTCTGAATGGCTCAGATTCATACCCCCTACCCCTCGTTATGTCCACAAACCCCACATGCAAAGAGGAATTGGGACAGCACCACCTTCATGTGAATGTGCAAAATTTAGGGGTAGGGCTAAAAAGTAGAGATGCACCGATCCGATACCTGGATCAGATATCGGCTCCGATACTGACAAATTAGCTGGATCACATATCGGATAAATATGGCCAATCCAGTCATTTCTGTTTTTATCAATATCATAGCAAATGTACACTTTGTCATTTGCTAATAGATACAATTAAGTATATTTGTATCTATTTTAATTTGTTACCTTTCGTTAAAGGAAAAGTTCACCCACAGAATGATGTAACTTCTGATGATGTAGTACATCGCATCTCCTGCAAGCACACCGAATGCGCTTCGGCGCACTTGCAGGAAAAAGGATATAGTACTGTTTAGGCTCTAAAAATGTACTAAATGATGTTTCGAGTAAATTCTGGACGCTACCCACTCAGGACACTTGGACTACATTGGACGAGCAGTATGGAGGAATATTGACAAGTTTTTGTGGACTTTTATGGACCTTTTTGGCTCAGACCCTGGTGAACTCCATTATATGAAAGTTGGGGGGAAAAGAGAAGCCGTCCTGATCGCCAGCTGCATTTGAGATATTAAAAAAGTGCTCCAGAGTCTTGCTCACCATGAGGGTAAGTGGAAAATAAAGTTAAGCCCTGTTTCCACCCGCGGGTCTGGGTCGGGTCGGGCCAGGCCGGATCGGGTGGGTTTTGGTACAGATGTGTTGATTTCACGCTGCGTCCCCACAGCAACCTGTACCCACTCTGGAGGCGCTGGACAGCGCTGCTACGTGACCGCGTGACATCATCGCTGTGCAACGCTATTTAACCAAAACACCGCGCCACACATGACAGAAACAAAAGGAGTCACCCCGGCTTTGTTTTTACGCTTGGTCACGCGGGAAGTGAGATTTTTCAACAAATCAATGTATTGCTGTGTGTTAGCTCCACCTCTTTGGTCCGGATCGGTTAGATCAGTACCCCTACCGAAGGGTGCCAAAAAAGTAGGCCGGGTCGGGTCGGATATAAGGGTACCCGTTCAGGTTTTTATCTGTGGAGACGCAAAAAAACGTGGACCGATCCGGCCCGACCCGACCCAGACCCACTGGTGGAAAAGGGGCTTTACATCATTCTGTGGGTGAACTATTCCTTTAAATGAGGCTAAATGTTGATGTCAAGCCTGATGCCTTCACTCACATGGCAAGGTATACAGTTCACTGACTCAAAAGTAGTATCGGATCGTATCGGCCGATGCACTCAGCCAGGTATCGGATCGGATTGGATCGGAAAAAACTTGATCAGTGCATCCTTACTAAAAAGTAGGGCTAATGGGTGTATTGGGACGGGCTCTTAATATCTACTTAGATACATTACACTGGTCTGAAGAACCCTCCTCCTCATAGTTTATACATCATGTTACTGGTACATTCTAGTTTATAATGTGCACACTGTTCCAGACAGGTGAAGGGTTCTGGCTCAGTGGACCCGAGCTGTGTGTACCTGGACCACAGTGATGCTGAGTCGGCCCACGGTTGCCATGGAGCCTCCGTACTGCAGCTGCCGGGCCGCCTGGGCGTCCAGCTGGACCTGCTGCTGCTGCTGGGTCGGAGTGATCCGCAGAAAGTCCTGGGGAAGCTCCCCGATGTACACCTGAACACACACACAGACATTTCACACTTGATCCGCACACAATAAGAAAAGCTTCCAACGTTGGCTTTTCTCAAACATCATTTACAAGTCAAGAGGTTTTATCTTGCAGCCAGTTCAGAACTAAATTTAGAACATTTCACTGCATAAATGAGGAGACTGGAGTCTGAAACTCTGACGTCATTCTAAGTCTTACATCAGTCCAACAGCCCAGAAAAGTCTAAGATAAAACTAATCTAGTGCAAAACTGAGATAGACCGATCCACCACCTAAACCTGGACTGGGAGTCAGTGCTTTCCACAAGCACCGGCTGCCGGCTATATTGCCGGCTTCTGGTCGGGATTCCGCGCAATGACGCGTGACGTTTACGCGCTCTGTGGCGCATGCAGCCAAAATGCAGCTTCCACATTCAGGCTTCCCCACCGTAGTTTCCCTCATAGCTACGTCGGTGAGTCCCGCTGTGACACCGTTCTTTTCTCCACCGTAGTTTCCCTCATAGCTACGTCGGTGAGTCCCGCTGTGACACCTTCTTCTCTCCACCACCCCCCACCCGCACACCCTTCTCCACCACCCTCATACCCGTGAGCCCGCTACACCCTTTCCCACCACCCCATACACCCCCCACACCCCCACCACCCCACGCTTCGGTGAGTCCCGCTGTGACACCGTTCTTTTCTCCACCGTAGTTTCCCTCATAGCTGCTTCGGTGAGTCCCGCTTACCCGTTCTTTTCTCCACCGTAGTTTCCCTCATAGCTGCTTCGGTGAGTCCCGCTTGACACCGTTCTTTTCTCCACCGTATTTCCCTCAACTCTCACCCCCCCCCTTCTTTTCTCCCCTTTCCCCCCCGGTGAGTCCCCTTGACACCGTTCTTTTCTCCACCGTAGTTTCCCTCATAGCTGCTTCGGTGAGTCCCGCTGTACACCGTCTTTTCTCCACCGAGTTTCCCTCATAGCTGCTCGGTGAGTCCCGCTTACACCGTTCTTTTCTCCACCGTAGTTTCCCTCATAGCTGCTTCGGTGAGTCCCGCTACACCGTCTTTTCTCCACCGTAGTTCTCGTAGCTCTTCGTGCCCGCTACCCTCTTTTCTCCACCAGATGCTGAGGAGCATGGAAATTATCTCCAACTCGTTAGTTTCACTTTCAAACTCCGCTGCTTTCGCAGAGTAAACTATCAATCCATTCATCCGCTTTGAAACCAGTGGTATCGTGGGGCTCTTGTCCCGTGCCTCGTGTATTTATTCGTATATTTATTAGGGCCGTCAAAAAATTAATCCTAAATTAATCCTATTGTCAAACAAGAGATGTCCTTTTTAATTACTACTGCTATATGCAGAAAATACATTAACTTTTGTTTTACAACTTAAAGGCTAAAACCAAGCTACACATCCGGGAGTCGTCCAGGACTCAGAGCTGAATTTCAGCTTCACATTAGTGCAGGTGTGAAGTCAGCGTGTGAGGACGTATCAGCAACATTCTGGACTAAACTGCAGCTGTCTGAAGGACGATAGGGACACATGTAGGGACAGGGTTTCAGTAGTTTAGTCAACTAAAGATAAATGCAGAATTCCTGGTGAGACACCTTTAACCCTAAATGTGATCTAGAAGTGAAAAAAGCAATGTGATTAATCAGGATTAATTTTTTGACAGCCCTAATATTTATGCACGCTACGTATTATAAGGTGACGAAACGTCCTCTTTTACCCGGACATGTCGTCCCTTTGAAAGGTAGAAAATGCGCCGTGTTTTTCAAAATCATCTGGGAAGCAGCCGCAGCGCAGAGAAGCCAGTTTACCTGGTGACGTCACTTGTTAGCGGCTGCACGGGACAACAGGAACACACTATAACCGTGTTAGTGAGAAATACAGAGTTTGCACCAAACTCTCGAATTGGAAGGTTTTCCATGAAGGATGCGAAGCTGTTCAGACTTTCCTGAGAGATCACATCTCCATCACCTTCTACACTGTTTAGCAAAAACACCGTCAGACGAGGTGAAGTCGAGATTCATGTTCTGATGCTTTGATGGTTTGGGGAAGAAGAAAATGCAGAAACATAAATGTAAATGAAAATAAATCCTGTTTTCATCTTGGTGGTGAGGCATGAGAAGCCCAGTGCATGATGGGAAGCAGAAGCTGGAAGTTCTCATCAGTTCTGCATAAACAGACTTCTTTTTTCCTTCATGTCTGCTGTTTCTATGTTTATTACATTATTACATTCTGAAGAGAAAAACACCAGCAGAAAGACGGTATTTTTCACTTGGTCCTAAACTTTATGTGATCTTTGGTAGGGCTGTGTGATTGCCTCTAAATTTCAAATTGTAGATTGTCATTGCTCTAGATTGCCAATACACGATTAAATTGGCAAGGGGGGCGGGGTCTTATGTTGATCCCTACAAGTCAGCATGGCTGCGTGAATAATTCAAATTTGATTGCATGTGTGAGCTGAAACTCCGGTGATATGGCTTTGTAATAAGTACTATTATACTTATTACTTGTATATGTATATTACTAATAATATGTATAATACTATGTAATTGTATAATACTTTAATATTTTAACTTCCATCTAGGCTAGACTGCACTAACAACCTTAAAGTCAGTTCTGCTGGATGATGTGTTCATGAACTCTCTTTCTGAAAGCCCTTGCATGAACATTTCAGTAGTTACACATTAAAACAATATTTATTTGCAATTATCCGACTCTGTTGAATAACAGGCTGTGTCAGTTCGAATCGAAGAGATGCTCCCTGTCACTGTCACAGGGCTGCTGACCGTGTAGCTGCACTGAGGAGAGAGGATGTGGATGGTAGGTCTGTTTGTAAACGGGGCTTCTCTAACAGTCATGGATTTCCTCCACAAACATCTCTAAATTCACAGTAGAGCGCTGTTTTGTTTTGTTTTTCTTTTTTTTCCAAAATTGCCTTGATAAACAGCAAATTGCCTGGCAACCTTCCAATTGCCGATATACGATTTAACTGCGGATTGTCCCAGCCCTAATCTTTGGTCCCCCAAAACACCAAAATATTGTCTTATGTAGACACATAACACGTCCTCAAAATTATTCATAGCCTCCAATGAAAGTAGGAAAAAAAAATCTCAGTAAGTGAAATAAGATGAAATTGACAAAAGTAATAATAAATAAAAATTCTATGAAAATCATGAGATTGATTTTGAATCGTGGTTCAACAGAAATATTAAAAACAAAAACATAAAATTAAAACAAGTAAACAAGCATGATGGAGCTCCAAAGCTAAAATTTTATTGAGACAATCACTGCAATCAGGTGTTTCTCTAATGTTCAAAAAGACGTCTGCACCTGTTGACAGCTGTGGTGGTCCATGTTCATGGGAAAGATGCTAATGTGTCTGGGATGATTTTGTTTGTTTGTTGGTTTAATGATTATTTTCAGCTACAATTCAAAAGCAATGATTTATTTCACAAAATTATCATTTTGCAAATTTTTAGTTATCATTAGTTTCTTGTTGAATTAATATTGTGAATTGAGCCTTCTCTGTGATTGGAGGGTATGAGGAGGGGAGGGATGGACTACATGCATCTGCTGTCCTGCAGGTCCGGATGTTTCCTGCTCTGAATCAGACTAATGGCTCCACGTGATTGGGCAGAACCTGACCACAAGCTGAACCAGGTGTTGGAGCAGGAAGCATGTGAAACCTGCAGGACTGGAGGACGGAGCTGTCCATGAACTACAGGACACATCAGTGTCTCCTTCCAGGACTGGTTTTTGGCACCTGTGAGGTCTGATGAGGCCGTGGAACGTCAATCCTTCACTCTGAACGGGATTAGAGTAAATCTGTCCCAGACATCAGTCCCATGCAGCAGGGACATGTGTCAAGATGAGTCCACTTTGGTCTCGTGTCCCCTCGTGTCGGTCTTCGTCTCCCTGCTTATGTCTCTGCTGGGACAGCCAGACCCCTCTGTCCACTGGGAATGATGGGGGAGGGTTTCTGTCAGAGCTCATGTTCCTGGTCCAGGACCGTCCTGCTGTCAGAGCCGGGTCCTGGTTCTGGTCCAGGACCGTCCTGCTGTCAGAGCCAGGTCCCGGTTCTGGTCCAGGACCGTCCTGCTGTCAGAGCCGGGTCCCGGTTCTGGTCCAGGACCGTCCTGCTGTCAGAGCCAGGTCCCGGTTCTGGTCCAGGACCGTCCTGCTGTCAGAGCCGCACCTTCAGTTAGGCGCGTGCATCACTTACAGGTTGCTGACATGTTTGTTTACACCGGAGCTAGCTTAGCTTAGCCTAGCTTAGCTGTTTACGCCACACCGCTGCTCACGTCACGTTTGTTTGTGTTTGCTGTTTATTAACGAGCAAACTGGGGACAGTGTCGGTAAAGCGGTTGAAGGAGCGGTCTGTCTGTCCCTCAGCGGACACCGTCCCTTACCTGTCCCCTCTGAGTGCTGATGGTGGTCGCCATGTCGCCTCTTCACAATCCGGATCAACGGAATCCTCGGATCTGCTTCCCAGCGCGAGCCTGGAGCAGCCAGCCGTCAGCGGGAGGTTGAAGATGAACGATGGTCCGAGCTGGGTCTGGAAACAACCCGGAAATGCTTCCCGATGTCGTCATTCCTGCACGGGGAGCGGCTCGTCACTGCCCCCCCACAGGCTGGAGGACCGGTACGTCTCCGATCAGGCAGTGCCGACCGGGGGAAGCCCAATTCTCCTTTTCCATCATGCAGTCATTCAATCAGGTCACAGGTGAACCCCCCCCCCAGGTTAATGCAGCACACGAGTTTTTTCTAAACTTTATTATCAACTGCAGAAATAAAATAGCACATTTCAACCACCTTTATTATGCACAACTCCACCACTTCCTGAACTCCAGCAGCACCTTAGGCTCCTGACTGATTGATCCAGGTGTGTCTGGTCTCAGTAACCATGACAACAGTGGCCTGACACCAGGGCCCAGTATTTCAAACATAATCCAGAAACGTTTTTTAGAAACGGTTATTTATAATAACAAATCAAGCTGGCTAATGCTAGCCTGCTAACAGTAGTCCGCCAGCTACTACTCTGTTAAACTTTGTTAATCGGATAAACGCCAATGCCAAGTTTTCATTCCAGACTGAAGTGATGCTGAGGAAGAAGTGGATTAAAACGACCGATTCGCCGCGGTGAAGGACCGAACTTTATAATAAAACGACACACGTTTGTTTGTAGCCGGCAGTCTGTACAGTCGTGTTAGCAGGTTAGCATTAGCCAGCTCGATAACGTGCCTAACTTTGTGCGGCTGAAAACACACAAGCATCTGAAAGCGTCTCCTTTCATGGCAGTCCCCAGTTGTCCCACTGGAAACGGGGGGAATACAGACCCGATTTTCAGATGTTTGTGTGTTTTAAGATGCACAATGTTAAGCACGTCAGTAAACGCTAGCTGGCTAATGCTAGCATGCTGTGAAGTGCCGGTGTTGTGCCCCACCGGCGACAAACAAACATGTGTTTTATCATAAAGTTCGGCCCTTCACCGCGGCGAATCGATCGCTTTGATCCACTTCTTCCTTAGTATCACTTCAGTCTGGAATCCATGAAAATTTAAAGGGACACTGTGTAATCGGGAGCAGCTCCCTCGTACTTTTCATGCTGCATTCGCGTGAAACCGGGCAGACCGACGACATCCGCTGCATGTAAAGTTATCACCGGCCTCTATGTGAAGACGTGGTCCGTCAGTTACAGTGACATCAGTCCACATCTGATTTGTTGTCATGGCGATGTCGTATTGTTTTCCCTGACCCATGTTTTACCGTCTTTCGCTCGGCTTCATTGATTAAAATGACATCTGGTTTGTTACCAACGGCCGTCTGTCTGACTGCACGTGAACGCAGCATCAGTGAGACGCTGGTTTCTCCCACTGCAGCGCGGTGACTTTTCAAAGGCTTTACCTCGAACTGAGCTGAAAACTCCGGTGTGTCCGGTGAGTTTCTGTGTTTTCCTGCCGTCACGCTTCTCCCGAACGCAAAAACATGGCGATACGACATGGCAGCCCCCACCGAGCCGCCCCGCTCAATGTGTAAATGAATGATACGAACGGCAAATTTAGAACTTAGAGGAGCACTTCAGTTTGTTGATGGGAGTGATTACTGATTAATGAAAAAACACTTTTGAAAGATGAGGTGATCTTTGCAGAATATAAAGTTTATTTACAACCAGGTTGGAGATGACACACGCAATCAGATTGTGAGCACCTTCTGAAGAAATACTGAAGGAACATGTCTTTTTATCCAGTGGCAGAGAGAAAGGCTGGAAACAGGGAACTGTTGCTGTCACAGTTGACATGAATCACACATCCTTATCTGAAGCTGTATGTGCTATGCGCCTCACACATCTAACTAGCAAACACATATCATAACTTCAGACATTCAAGGCCAGTTCAGAAGGAGAACACCTGCAATCTTATCATTAGCTAAACCCTGAAATGAGAACATTATACTCATATTTCATATTGGTGCAGAAATGACAACTAAAGGTATGCGCTGCAATTAAAGTTAAAAATACACGAATGTACGTGCTCAGGAGTATAAACTCAGTGTGCTCATAATAAACTCAGTGTGATTATAAAATTTCCATTACACCCTTTAAATATGTTTGGAGTTTATCCGATTTAAACAGTATAACAGAGCAGGAACGGCTGTCGTTAACATGGCCCGGAAGAGGAAGTGTCCAAAATCCGGAAACTTCTGGGCCCAGTATTTCAAGCATAATCCACCAGGATTAATCCAGGTGGATTGGATTTTTTCCAGATCTGATCAGAAATTGGGTATTTCAAACGAGATTTAATCCTGAAGATTTAAATCCAGATCTGTGAATTCAATCCTACCTTTAATCCAGATTTTTCGCTCTTTTGGGTATTTCAAAAGTTTGGGCCCAAATCTGGATCATTTTGATCCTGAAAATGGGGATTAAAATAATCCCACCTCAGAGGTGAATTTGAGGAGGATCTTGATGTGGAAAACAATGAGGTTGCAGCTGCAGTCACGAACTACACATCTTTCACTCTGAATCTGTTACATAAATCTACTTCTTTCATACTGAAGAAATAATATGATATATTTTTAAAAATTAAATCTTTCATACGCATCGTGATGGAGCCAAATTTACAACAAACATCGTGCTCTTGTTTCTGCTAAGTAAATTATTTTTGCGTGAGACCTGTTTGTCACTTTTAAGAGTTGAAGAGTGTAACCACATTTGAAGGGGCCATGCACAACATTTTTTGTTCCAGCGATGTGCTAAATTACTCACTATGTGGACCACTCAAAGCGCTTTAGGCAATAATCCAGTTCCAACCCTTTCAAACTTGTTCTGGAAAGCGGTCTTTTGTCTCTTATACCGTTATCATCCAGACAAACGCCTCCATGTCATTAAAGAGGAAATGTTGCAGCACGTTGTTTAGGCTGAATGCACAAGAAAATGTCCCAACACCGCTGTATGTTTCAGAACTTTCATTACTCTGCCTGGTGCATTCATTCATTCATTGCTGCCGCTTTCTGCTATCTATAAAAGCCAAATGTTCTCTTCTTCTTCACTTTCTGACATCACAATCACAATGAACAGCGCCCCTTAGTGGCGACCCGCAAACATGATTTCACATCACTACAACAGGGATGAAAGGATGGCTTGTGTGACAAACGACACATCTACAATATTTCCCTAAATCTGAACGTAGCTGTAATTGCAGTCCATCATTTAAAATAAGTAAACAAAATCTGCACATAGCTCAGAATTTAGTGACAGTTACAGACGAATCCTGAAAAGTTAAATTTCTGTCACAAAGTAAACATGTTGACGCTCCATAAATAAAAATGTTTGCATAAATAATTGATAACCATGTTTCATTTTCACATAAATTTATTAGTTTAACTGCTTGTCAAGCATCTTACTCTTTACCTTCACCTGTTCTTGCTGAGCTGAGTGAGTCCGTCCCTTTCAGAGGACATTCTGCTGCTGAGTCTGCTCAATATTCTCAATAGTTTCTTTTACTCAAGATTTTCATTTCTGCACTTCTTGTTGCCAAATAACAAAACACTTTTATTATCGAGATTCCTTGATTTGTGTCTTGGTTATTAAAATCATTTATTAAACATCTTAATTGGTATGGAAATGTTAAAAGTAGCGTACTTACAGACCGCTCTGTTTCTCAACTACAGCTTCTCTGTAGCTGAACAAACGTCTGAGTTAAAGAAGAAAAAGAAATCTGACTGCCAGAGTTGTTTCTCTGTTTGCAGTGATGGTTTAGCATCAGCGTTGACTGATACATGATCATATTGATCAGACACACGCTCATGACAAGTCCTTTATGACATCATTTCCTGTTTCCTGTCAATGATCCAGTGGGAGGGACGGATTTGTAAATCTCCATCTAACAGGATCAGGATCATTTTGATCTAATCCACCAAAGTTTGGAAATACCCAGATATCAATGTGAGATCCGTGAACCTGAATCCAGGGATTTGGAAATCCAGATCATTTTGATCTGGATTCAAATTTTTGAAATACTGGGCCCTGGTAAGCGTGATAATCCCCTATTAATCCAGGTGGATTGGATTTTTCCAGATCTGATCAGAAATTGGGTATTTCAAACGAGATTTTATCCTGAAGATTTAAATCCAGATCTGTGAATCCAATCCTACCTTTAATCCAGATTTTTTGCTCTTTTGGGTATTTCAAAAGTTTGGGCCCAAATCTGGATCATTTTGATCCTGAAAATGGGGATTAAAATAATCCCACCTCAGAGGTGGATTTGAGGAGGATCTTGTCCGGGTGGATCCAGATCTGATCAGAAATTGGGTATTTCAGACGAGATTTTATCCTGGAGATTTAAATCCAGATCTGTGAATCCAATCCTGCCTTTGATCCAGATTTTTGCTCTTTTGGATATTTCAAAAGTTTGGTGCCCAAATCTGGATCATTTTGATCCTGAAAATGGGGATTAAAATAATCCACCTCAGAGGAGGATTTGAGGAGGATCTTGAGGTGTAAAACAATGAGGTTTTGCAGCCGCAGTCACTAACTGGACGATGTTTAACTCTGAATCTGCTACATAAATAAACTCCGTTCATATTGAGAAAATAATATCTTGATATTTTTAAAAATTAAGTGTTTCAAACACATCGTGAAAGAGCCAAACTTACAACAAACATTCAACGTAGTGTTCTTATTTCTATTACATAAATGATTTTTGCTTGAGATCTCTGTTTTTCACCGATGGTCCATTATATGAACGTTGGTGGATAATGAACCCCCCTCCCCCCACCCCCGGATCTCCGGCTGCATTTGATATATTAAAAGTGCTGCAGAGTCTGCTCAGCATGAGGATGAGGAGAAGATGAAGGACCATCATTCTGTGGGTGTACTATCCCTTTAAATGGTGTCTCTGTACCAGTGAACTGTGCCCAGCAGTATGAAATGGAATGGGTGTAATAGACAAATGCTTAAATAAAGAAATAAAATGAATAAAACATGATATCAAGTGGAGCCTTATGTTCATAAAGCTCCGCTTGATAAAGCAAAACTGTTCAACAGAATAAAGCAATCAGATTTCCATTCTGCTTGCTTGCGATGCTGGACAGGACAGGTTAAAAAAAAAAAAAAATGGTGTCTCTGAGGACGATGGTTTTCATCTGAAATTCCAGGGACCGCGTTCATCAGACCTTCTGAGAACGAGTCCCAGCATCAGTCTCCAGAGTGGACGTTACGTCGGACTGAATCTTCAGGGTCTCAGAGCGGTTACGACAGCAGATGATGTCACTTCTGAGTCCACTGAACCGACCAATTACTGAACGGAAGCGTTTATTGATGGCTGTGATGGCCCGCCCTAAATGATCAGCGTTATCCCAGAATTATGACACTTAATGACACGTTTTTTCTGCGACTCATTTCTTCGACCGTAAACAGTCAGAATGGCTGCAGAGGAGCGACTATAACGACGTCCTTTCTGATGTTTCGTTGGTGCGTTCAGACCGACTACGGCAGGTTTACATGCACAGTCTGAATACATCGCTAAGCTTTTACTAGCGTGTTGATGCTACGCAGGCGCGGCGCCAGAATTCCCGCTCAGGACGGGCCTGCTCCAGATCAGGATGGGCCAGGATGTCGTTAACTTCCATCACTGCCGTTTGACCTCACCAACCCCTATACGCTGCATCAGCAGCGTGCACACGCGAGCGCGCGCACACATTCTGCACTCGCACGTGCACAGCTGCTTGAGAGAACTGCTGTTGTCACCATGACGGATTCCTGCTCTACCAAAGATGCTGCCGCAGGTCGGGTTCCCGCATTTAGGATAAAGAGGTAATTAAATGAAACTCCAGGGGTGCGTGCAGGTCGCGGGGAAACAGAAGTTTCATTTAAGTCTTCGTGGACATGAGTGTTTTACCTGGTGCTGATGTGACTTTTTGCATCGCGCATCAGCAGCATCCAGCAGTGAAGGAGACGTTCCTGCTGGTGTGATGCAGGAGCAGAACAGCTGGAACCAGCATGGGGGAGAACATCCCACCTTCTTTATGCAGAAATCTGGATCCTAACCACAGGTGTCCTCCTCTGACCAGGTCTACAGTCCTCTGCGTCGCTGGCTGGAAGATCACGTCCATATTTAAACCCTCTCATGTCGGCAGGTCCGTCCATATCAGGTTATGTCAAACGGTTCTTTACTCTGGTCCAGCAAAGAACTGGAGCCTGTTTAAACGCAGTTTTGAGAGCGAGGAGCGCGTGGCTCTGAACCGGAACCAGAACCAGAACCAGAACCAGCTCAGTAGAAAATGGATGCATGGTTTACTCTTATTTTACCCACCTGAGCTATTCCATTCACAACAACAGCAACATGTGGCGTTGGACTTCGGCTCATTACTTCTGAGGGTGGGACTCGGCCAATCAGAGCGCGTACAGCTGTTTCCGTACGGTGCTCATTCTCTGCGTGGGCGCCCATTAAAACGCATCAGACACCGTCAGCTTTGTTCAGTTTTCAGAGGGTTTTAGGTGTTTTTAAGATAAAGAAAAGGTAAAGAGGTGTGCATGAGGTATGCTACAGGCATTTTTTTATTCACCCTCCCCCTAAATCTGACGCACAACTGTTTATTTTTTCCCCTTCCTTCATGGGCCCCTGAATGCGTCTGGGCCCTGGTGCAGCTGCACCGGCGATACTAACACCTGTGATCTGTATTGGCTGTGGAAGGTGGAGCAGCATGCAATCAGGCGCGACCGCGTCTCCTCTGCCTCTTACTGCAGTTTCTGAGCTGCATCACATCCGATACTTCTGGTCCATCCTCGTGCTCATACGGGTCAGTTCTTCCTAATTCAGTCTAGAGAACGTTTCCTGGTCTGATTGTTCAGCTTTTCTCAGAATGAAACAGCTCTTGCGTGTTTCCTGCATCGATCTATTTATTTCGATCTGAAGTGGTGAAAGTGAAAGCGAAGCGCTGTCCACCGCCATGTCTGCAAGTATGACAGCAGCTCCAAGCTTTAGAAATGAAGGCCCACTAATGCTGAGCAGGTACAGAAACACACCTGACGTTTCATTCAGAGGTGATTCTGTATTTAAAAGAAAACAGTTGAACTGGAAGAATCCATTTACTGCCTTGTTAACACGTTTGCTGCTTTTTGCAGCTGTGAGTATAAAATGCTGATCTATCGGCAGTCTCACAGAGTGGGCCCATAGTGCAAGCCAGGCCCAGTAGGCCCCCCGTAACGCCGCGCTGATGCTACGTTGCTACGTTTGTAGCAGCAGCTCGTCTCTCTGCGGCTGTCTCTCCTGACGTTTTACCGTGTTTTGCGGGTAAATATGCCGTGGATTATATTTTTCTCTGGTGTTGGTGGGTCGCTGGTGAGAATACGAACTTTTATTTACTTTTTTTGGACATAAGTAATTATTGAGCTTTTTCGGCCGTGAGGCTCGGTGCTTCACCCGGCGCCCAGACAGCACAAGCTAAATGAACTGATCTTCACTCACAGAGAGGTGGTTTTAGAGCCAGAAGCCAAAGAACCGGTTTCCAGTCTGGTTCTGGTTCTAACCAGCGCTGGAAGCAGCTCGGTGGATGGAGGACCTGAGTGCCGTACAGCGGTTCCTGTAGTCATAAGATCTGTGTCGGGTCGGCTCAGGCAGAAAGTGGAGCAGAAGCGAAACGATCGCTTCACGGCCACGGCGCTTGCTGAGTTTGACGCTCTGCGCCTGAAGCGTCTGATGTGGTCGACACAGTCTATGAACCTGCTGCGCTTCGGCATCCAGGTCCAGCGTGTCCAGAGGGGTTTTAGCGGTGGGCAGTGTGAGGTTTACAGAACAAAAGGTTGGAAAAAACATGTTTCATGTATTTATGTTGAATACAAGATTTCTGCAAATGTTGTAACATTGAAATAAAATATTCCAATAAAATAACAAATAATAAAGTTAGAGGAAGAGTTTAATTTTAAAACCTGAGCTTAAACAGTTAATGACTGGTCTTGACTCTGACCTCTCCTCTTCACCATCTGCCTCCTCATCCTCCTTGCTGCTGCTGCAGCTGGTAAATGACCAGCAGCATGAATCAGACTGCTTTGTGGTCACTGGTTGCTTTTTGGTTTGATATTTAGCAAATAAATGACAGCAAATGTTACTTGTGTATCCTGATGAAATCCTACACTGAGCATCTGAGTCATGCTGTTGACTCTGCTGCTGTCTCACTGGGAGCTTTTCTGCAGACGTGGAAACATTGTTGGCACCCCTCAGTTAGTGAAAGAAAAATTCAGTCACAGAAATAACCTGAATTTGACAAAAGTGATGATAAAAATTTTTAAGGAAAATGAAGCAATGACAGTCAGACATTGCTTTTCAACCACACTTCAACAGAATTATTTTCAAAAAATAACCTCATGAAACAGGCCTGGACAAAAATGATGGTGCCCTTAAAGCTATGGTCTACGATTTGAAAGTTCGATCATTATTAATAACCTTGTTTAGATGATGGTAATGGTCCTATAGTACAATCTACACAATGTGAAGTTAAACTACATTTTTTAAAAAAAATCCATCCGCTCTAGTCGCTGCTGGGCTGCAAAAACATTAACCAATGGGAGCCATCTGGCTGGATGGCTCCGATTGGTTAAAATAGCTCTCTTCTCTCATCCAATCCCTGCCCAAGCTGACTCTTCCCCAGCAGCTGCCTCCCCCTTGTCCCACCTCGTCCCTGCCCTCTTCTGCGTTTCAACATTTTTTTTTTTATTTATGTTTTTGGTTTTGTTTTGCGTTAGAAACTTTCTGCTATCAGTAAGTAGCTGAGTAGGGATGTAACGATTATCGGTAAAATGATTAACCGTGATGAAATTCCCAATGATTAGTAATACCGTTTTAAATTTTCATTATCATTAAAAGCGTGACTGATTACTGCACTCTGAAAAACTCCCAGTGATGCTGCTGGAAAAGCAGCTGCAGTCCCAGTTTACTGCAACGTTATCCAGCCAGATCTGCTGAGAGAGGAGAACACAGTTAATGATGCAATACTGTCACAAGTTTCTACATGGAGAAGCAGAGATGATGGGAAAGGAAGCCCAGTGCATCATGGGAAAGGAAGAGCCCAGTGCACCATGAACGCCCCGCAGCAGTCTAAACTATAGCAGCTTAACTACGGGATGCTAACCATCCCTAACTATAAGACTTATCAAAAAGGAAGGTTTTAAGCCTGATCTTAAAGGTAGAGAGGGTGTCTGCCCCCAACCTGAACTGGTGACTGGTTCCATAATAGGGGCTTGATAGCCAAACGCTCTGCCTCCCATTCTACTCTTAGAGACCCTTGGAACTACCAGCAGACCTGCGGTCTGAGAGCGAAGTGCTCTGCTTGGAATATCTGGAACTATGAGATCTCTAATATATAATGGAGCTTGGTCATGGAGAGCTTTATATGTGAGAAGAAGAATTTTAAATTCTATCCTGGATTTAACAGGGAGCCAATGAAGAGAAGCTAGAACTGGAGAAATATGATCTCTCCTGCTGGTTCTAGTCAGAACCCTCGCTGCAGAGTTCTGGATCAGCTGGAGACTTTTATACAGTGGCTTGCAAAAGTATTCATACACATGACCAAAACTAAATTTCTCAGAAAAGAACAAAGCAAAAGTGGGTTTCACCTTTTTATATGAAAGGAAATGGCACAAACTCAAAAATCCATCACTGTTCTTGTTCGTAAGCGCTCTTTACTATGAATAGGTTGCATAAGTTTGTATGTCATTGTTGCAAAAGAAGTATTCACACTAAGTCATTAAGTCACAATCAGTACTTAGTTGCAGCTCCTTTGGCAGCAATAACAGCTACCAATCGCTTTGGATAGCCAGCAATAAGTTTTGTGCAATGGTCCTTGGACAGTTTGGCCCACTCCTCTTTGCAATACTGCTCCAGCTGAGTCAGGTTACTTAGTGACCTACGGTGGACAGCAATCTTCAGATCCCTCCACAGGTTTTCTATTGGGTTGAGATCTGGGTTTTGACTGGGCCAGTCTAGAACCTTCACTTTCTTCTTCCTGAACCATTCTTGTGTCACTCGAGCCGTATGTTTTGGATCATTATCCTGTTGAAAGGTGAACTTCCTCCCAAGCTTCAGGCTTTTTGCAGATTTGAAGACGTTTTCCTCCAGGATGTTGATGTATTTTGCACTATTCATAATCCCTTGCACACGGACAAGCTCACCAGGACCGGAGGAAGAGAAACAGCCCCATAGCATTATATTCCCACCTCCATGTTTCACGGTAGGGATGGTATGAGCTGGATCATCAGCTGTGTTAGCTTTGCGCCAAACATACTTCTTGGCATTCAGGCCAAAAAGTTCTATTTTGGTTTCATCTGACCAGATCACACGTTCCTACGTGTGTGGTGGCATACTCAGGGCCTGAAATTCGCTGCGGGAGAAAAAAACGCGCATAACCACAACCCCGCAAAACCGCCTTATAATGCGGGAAATTCTCGCTTGCAATTGCAGCGACGTAATGTGCAGTGAGTGTTTGCATCGGAGCCATAAAATGACGTCCCCAAAAACCCCCGACACGCTTGAGGCGACGCCGCTCCCTCTCCTTTCATTCAGGAGGGGGGACGCCGCCTCCCGCGTCGGCTCATTAATATACCGCACGCTCCCTTTCTCCTCTCTCTCTGACCTGTCAGATGTCGCAGCTTCCCTCTTGTTTATAAACCAGCCATTGTTGGCGGATTTCCCACCGGTAAGACGATACTTTCACGGAGTCTTATAACGTAAATGTAACTTCGAGTCACCTGAAGGGAAGCTGGTCTGGACCAACACCAGTAAAATTGCGCCGTGGCAGCGCCGGTGTCGGTCTCGTTTACGAGGACCCAAATCCTCCGGATTCTCAGGCAGCTCTGGTGCTGGTTACGGTACCAAGCAGCCCAAAGAAGAATTTTAGCCTAACTGGCTCACAATATCCGTGTTTCATCACAATGACGAAGGCACGAGCTGCTCAGTTTAATGTTGGTGTGATGAGACTAACATCAGCGCTGTCTTACACGTTTCTCACATGGCAGCTGAATGTGAGATCGATTCATGGATAAAGATAATATTGATGAATAATAGTTTGATATTAGGGAATACATTTTATATTTTGACGCATATGCTAAAGATAAATAAATATGCCACATTAAAAATCTAAATTTTGTATTATTTTGGAGAAAGAAGTTGATTTTTGGGGATGTTTCCTAATCATTTTCTCAACACTCTCACCGTTTCTCACTTGTTCTTGTTTATCTCAGCTTTCTCTTTATTGTTTTCTCTAGGAATCCAGCTCTTCTTTTCCTATTAAGTATCTTTGGCATTTTAAAGGTGTTCTTAAAATGTGTTATTATATTCATAAGTTTTTGACAGTTTTCTAGCCTTGCATGTAGAAGATGCTCCGTCCTCCCAAGACCAGTTTGATTTTAACAGAACTTTTATCAAATGCAAGAGATTATGTAGAGGAGAGAGAACAGAATGAGTTGGAAGAAAAGAACCACCAGGAACTACTTATTATAATTATGCAGCTGAAAGATGCAACAGATTACTGCAATATGTACTTTTATTGGTTAGTAAAAACGGATGAGAGCTGATAAATAGAACGGAGATTTTAACAAGAGGAGGAGCTGGTTAAAATGAAAACTAAGGACGAAAAAGACAAATGAATGCTCCTTATTAATCTGAGGAATGCAGGTAGGACGCTAAGACCTGTGGGAAAGCGCCCTGTAAATATCCCCCCAAAGCATCCAAATCCCCCTAGGTGAAGCATGTAAGGGGGGAATTCCCCCCATTTTGAGAAGTGAATTTCAAGCCCTGATCAGGAAAGAAACATCCATTGATGTTGTTTCTTCAGATATGGCTTCTTCTTTGCAACATGCCCATAGAGACCTTCCTTGTGTAAAGTGCGGGATATTGTGGACTTGTGTACGTTAGTCCCAGCACCCCGGAGAGACTTCTTCAGGTCTTCAAGAGTGACGGAGGGGCTTGCTCTGGCTTCCCTGAGTAATTGCCTTTTGCCTTTTGCCGTGATCTTGGAGGGGCGCCCTGTTCTTTGAGGTTCACAAGTGGTACAGTGAAGCTTCCACTTCTGGACCAGTGATGCAACAGTACTTTGGCACATAGAGTGAACTTGCTATGGCTACATAGCTTTGCCCATCTCTATGCTTCTCTACAACTTTCTTTCTGAGGTCTTCTGAGAGCTCCTTGACTTCATGACTGTTGTCTGCTGACAAGCATGGATGACTGTGGACAGGTGACTATTGGGCACTAATTATGGAGTAATCAAGGATATACAAATCACCTGGGACTAAATACCGCCCTGTG
>JALJCO010012262.1:0-34390 GCA_023101725.1 Atherinomorus stipes | reverse complement strand
AAAACTGTCACGGAATCAGGAAATGTTTTGTCAGCTGAGTTAGATATGGTCTTTGACAGAATAAAACTTAGATGGTGTTGAATATCTCCAAACCAAATAGATTATCTTGGGATCAAATCATTGAATGTCAAATATACCTAAGATAAGTTTAAATTTGTCTGGGGAATCCATAGAACAGGTAGATGAAGTAAAATTACTAGGCATAATGATTGATAGTCAACTGTCATGGGTAGAACACGTTGATACCATGGTGAAGAGGATGGGTTATAGCATTGTAATGGTAAGGAAATATCTTTTTTAAGTTCCTTCACATATTGTGGGACAGGTGGCTGAATCTTTAGTTTTATGTCACCTGGATTACTGTGCACCTGTATGGCCCTCTGCATCAAAAGGCAGACTAAGGAAACTGTGACGTCACGCGCATGCAACGTGAGCACGGCGTCAGTAGTTCTGTGGGTCCACCATCATTTCTGCGTTTTGGACCGTGCAGACGAAGGCGCTACAGCGTTGCGTCCTCAGGAATTCCACTTTGGAATGAGTCTTCAGATTTTTGCGTCTTCAACCCAGAATAACGGCGTTGCCGTGTGAACGAAAGGCACTAACGATGAAATATTTCGCCGTTTTTACCCGCAATCGTCCTCGTGTGATCGGCCCCTGATTCCCTACCATTTTACAGGGTCAGCGGATGATGGCCACATGATGTTATCACGTCTGAAATCAAACGCTCCAAAGAGAACAGTTATTTATCGTGCTATCAATCAATGGAATAATTGCCCATAGCACCTAAGTAAATTGAATAACAAAGTATCCTTCAAGCACCATCCAACATTATTTAAATTTGTGAGTTGTAATGAACACATCCACTGTTTGGATGTAACAAGGAGGAGTGTAACACATGAATGTAATAACTTTTTTTTAATCATTAATTTTGGATGTTTATAATGATGTCTGCAATGTTTTGCTGCTTTTAGATGACCATTGTCAGGTTAAGTACGACTTGTATAATTTATGTTTGTTTTGTTCTGTCTTTTGTATGGGACACAGGAAGACTAGCTCGTCCCACGTTGGAGACAGCTCATGGGGATCCTTTTAGAGGAGAACTCAGTAACTTTTTTACCTCAATAAATGATTTTCGGAATCCCTGTGGGGCTAAACAAAGTGTTTACGGAGCGATTCGATGTTTGCCCCCCTCCCGCCGGTGCCTCTGGCCTGCGAGCAGCTCTATGCAACTTTGCCTGCGCTGACCCGAGCAGAACTTGCGACAACAGAAACCGCTGTACGGTACTCAGGTCCCCTATCTACCGAGCTGCTTCCAGCTCTGATTTGAACCAGACTACCAGCGCTAATTCGAAGAAAACATTTCTTTAGCTTCACACCACCTAAACACGGCTCCTGGCTCTCATAACCAACTCTTTGCTGGACCAGAGTGATTCACGTAGCTTGCGCTGCCTGGGCGCCGGGTGAAGCATCACTGCTTCAGGCTCAATAATCACTTGTCACGTCCGCAAAAAGTAAATAAAAGTTTGTATTCTTACCTGCTGCCCGCCAACACCAGAGAAAAATATAATCCACGGCATATTTACCTGCAAATCGCGGGTAAAACGTCCCGTTTCAGAAGATACAGGACTTTGCTTTGAGCAGAGGGAGACGTGGTGCTGCTACCAACGCAGCAAAGTAGCATCAACAAGCTAGTAAAAGCTTAGAAATATATCCAGGGATCAAAATAGAGGAAAGACAGGTAGAGACGCCGTCTGTGTGCTGTGGGGGTGCAGGGGGTTGAACTTTACGACAGTGAAAGGACGCCACTAGGGGGAGCCCCGAGCTGAAGTTACTGAGTTCTGCTTTAACAACAAATAATAAACATGAGTGGATATGAAAAATTGCAAGAAATGTGATGAAAAAAAGTGATTAACGCATTAACCAACATGCTAACTTATGCTAAGTAACCGTTAATAATAGAGGTATTATTAAGCAGTAATTAATGTTTAGTTTAACACTAACGTTAATTAAGGGGCCATTATTGAAAAGTGTTACTTTGAATTGTGAACATGAAATGTGCTATATACATACATTTGCCTTGCTAAAGCCTAAAGCCTTGTCTTTGCAGAATCATGTGTGACCATCTTTTTAAAAACTGAGAGGATCAGATAAAGATGATCAGAAATCATTTCCTGTCTCATATTTGAGGCAGACTTTAGATTTAAAGGACAGATCAACACAGTGAAGGACTTTTTCATGTGCGACTGAGCAACAATCAGAGGTAAATATGACTATTTATACATATAAAGATAGTTTCCCGAGTAGAACATGAAAACTGAAAAGTTTGAAACTGTTGCTGCAGCAACTAGAAAAAGATTATAAAGCAGAAAACACCAACAGAAAATCATGAACATGCATAGACAAACTGAGAACTGAGTTTCTTCCTTCCTCCATTTTAGCCCAGATGTGTATTTTGGTAAACTGAGTGCAAGTTTATTACGAAACAAAGATGGAAATATGATAAACAGCTTGCCGTCACTTCAACAGCAGGTTTTACTCTGAAGATGGAAGATTTCTACATTAACAACTCTTCAAAGGACAAAAATTTCGATTACGGCAACATCAGCTTCGACTATGATGATCATACCAACATCACCAGTTACAGCGATGATCAAAGCAGCAACGACACCACCCTGCAGGTCATGAATGTGGTGGAATGGATCATCGTTTGTTCCGAACTTCCTTTGATTCTAGTGGCCATCGCTGCAGTTTATTCTCTGGTGTGTATCAGATTTACTTTTCTTCAGTATAATGAACGTGATGTTCCTGATGTGTTCTGACGTTGTCTCAGTCAGTTCTGAACCAACCGTCAGATTAACTGATAGATAAATGGAGAAGTTGTGATTTATGGACAGAAAAAAAGAAATATATTTGGAAGAAATTGAAGTTCAGAATATTTCAGGTTAATTTTTTTACATTCATCGATGTTTTCCTGCAGGTAGGAAAAGATCACGTTGCTCCAGTCTACGTCATCAACCTCCTGATGTCTGATCTCATTCAGCTCTGCTGTCTGACTGCATGGAAAGCAGGAATAATGAATGATTTCATCTTTTATTTTTACATTTCTGCTCTGATGGCCAGTGTTGGGTTCATGGTGTGCATCTCCCTGGAAAGGTAAATAAGTATTTACTGTTAGAGGTGGGATGTTCAGCTCTTTTCAAAGAGCCGGCTCTTTTGACTCCTGAATGGCTCTTAATTCAGAATCTTTTGTAGATATTTCACTTTAACTTCCCAAAAAACCAATGGTTTGTGTGTGGAGAGCCTTTTTGCATTCAGTGTTTTTATGAGAAGCCTTATAATTTTCTGCATTTATTCTATCTTCAAACTTTGTGTTTTATTGCAGGTATCTGATGATCACTCAGCCGCTGTGGTACAGATTCAGACGAACCATCAAAAGCTCTTTGGTTGTTTGCATCATGGTCTGGATCCTTCCTCTGGTTTATGTCCTCGCTGTCTATCTTAATGCTGATGATGAGCTCATCGAAACCATTCTGCCCATCTACTTCCTCCTCCCCTTCCCTCTGTTCATCTTCTTCCTGGTTGGGACCATCAAAGCCCTGTCTGCAGCTCGCAGTGTTCCTGCTGATGAAAAACGAAGAATTGTGGCCATTCTGGTGGTGGTGCTGCTGATTTACACTCTGATCTTCCTGCCCATTACTATCTGGATCCTGGTGGAAGAAACCAGAAATCACACAATGTTCAACTTCACATCTTCCATCCTACCTTCTCTCAGTCCTCTTGCAGACATGACGTTGTACATCTTCATCAGAAAGGTGTAGCAGAGAAGTTTTTTGACTTCACTGTGTTGTTGTTAAATGTCGATCAGCAGTTGAGCAGCATGAGTGATGACATCATGAGTTTTAATGTGGATGTTTAAACTACCAGAACAACTTCATCAGCTGTAAAGATAAAATCTATTTTTCTTTGGAATTTCTCATTTTCTGAAGTTTTATTTCAACATATTTTACTAGTGAGTTTGTTTTATTTCAGGTTTATAAGATTTATAATTCTGTTGCTCTGTGCTTCCAGCTATGCTCGCTTCTTCATTGATCCCTGACCTCCACCCCATCTTCTGATTACTTTATTATCAATAAAGTGGTGGTCACAAAAAATGAATGAAGTTTTTGTTCTTTATTAGCATGTTTTTAACATCTTTGAGTTTCTTCACATCATTTAAAACACATTAATCTCCTCGTGCTGTACTGTAAAAAAGGCAATGTGAAGGTTAAGTTTCATCTGACAGTAACTCCAGACAGGCAGCACTTGTATCCTGTTTGTGAAGATGTAGCACAACTCGGAGGGTAGTCTCATTGAGGCGAGAATTTGGGAAGAAGCAGCGTAACATATCCGGGGCTGCATTACCCCCCGATGTGCTCAAAGTTGGACCAAAATCTTTAACGAGGGGTTATGGGTCTGTCGTGGGCAACACTTAAATGATCCTGTTAAACTATTTTGAATGTTTGTGTATTAGATACTCTCTTGACCCACATAAATAAACAACAAAATCATCCGCTCAAATATATAATATCTGCCTTTCTCAACCACCAGGAAGTTTGCGGTGTGTTTTAGCTGGAGTTTCTGCATCAGTAAGAGATCGCAACGTTCCAGCGACTTCATGAATTCATTGAACACATTGAAGACGACACTGATGACAACGATGCAAGTTTACAATACTGAAAATAAACAGCTGACGTTCTGACGATGTTTGTCCACACAGAGCGTCTCCAGTCATCAGCAGCATCGTCATAGACTTGTATTAATGTACAACTCACACAAAAAAGTAAAAACAAATTTCCCACCTGTTCAACAAACGTTTGCTGTATCAGAAACAGTTTTACTCCCAAATCCTCCTGGAGCTTCCTCCAGCCACTGACCCGATGTTTATACTCCCCTTTCAGTCCATCCGGGTTTCTGCTTCTGCAGATTTTCCCTCTTGTTCCAGGAGTCCTGGAGCATCCTCCGCATCACCCGATCCGGCCTTCCGTCCTACATTGGTTATGTTGCCTTTCATCTTCAGCAGACTTTATCCACCTAACGTTTTCTCCAGCGGCGAACGTAACGCCCGACCTTCCCTCCGCCCCTTTGCTCACATTCCGTCTGCCTTTTTTTCTCTCCCAACTTATGCCGGTGAGCGGAGGCCGCTTCCTGCTGCCTTTCTGTTCCATTGTCCTTTTGTTGTTAAAGCAAAACTCAGTAACTTCAGCTCGGGGCTCCCCCGAGTGGCGTCCTTTCACTGTCGTAAAGTTCAACCCCCCCTGCACCCCCACAGCACACAGACGGCTTCTCTACCTGTCTTTCCTCTATTTTGATCCCTGGATATATTTCTAAGCGTTTACTAGCTTGTTGATGCTACGTTGCTGCGTTGGTAGCAGCACCACGTCTCCCTCTGCTCAAAGCAAAGACCTGTCTCTTCTGAAACGGGACGTTTTACCCGCGATTTGCGGGTAAATATGCCGTGGATTATATTTTTCTCTGGTGTTGGCGAGTAGCAAGTAAGAATACAAACTTGTATTTACTTTTTGCGGACGTGACAAGTGATTATTGAGCCTGAAGCAGTGATGCTTCACCCGGCGCCCAGGCAGCGCAAGCTACGTGAATCACTCTGGTCCAGCAAAGAGTTGGTTATGAGAGCCAGGAGCCGTGTTTAGGTGGTGTGAAGCTAAAGAAATGTTTTCTTCGAATTAGCGCTGGTAGTCTGGTTAAAATCAGAGCTGGAAGCAGCTCGGTAGATAGGGGACCTGAGTACCGTACAGCGGTTTCTGTTGTCGCAAGTTCTGCTCAGGTCGGCGCAGGCAAATTTGCATAGAGCTGCTCGCAGGCCAGAGGCCCCGGCAGGAGGGGGGGAACATTGAATCGCTCCATAAACACTTTGTTTAGCCCCACGGGGATTCCGAAAAGCATTTATTGAGGTAAAAAAATTACTGAGTTCCCCTTTAAGCGGCTACTCAGATACTTACTTATTGCAGAAAGTTTCAAACACAAAAGAAAAATAAATGAATAAATAAATATATGAATAAAATGTTTAAACATGGAAAAGAGCGGGGCCGAGACAGAATACAGAACACGGAGTCAGCTGTTGGGGAAGAGTCAGCTTGAGCAGGGGATTGGATCGAGAGCAGAGAGAAGCGAGACGAACTGATCAAACTTTCAAATAGTAGACCATTGCTTTAAATCATCTGTGAGTGTGTGTGTGCGGTGTAGAGAAGAGTGCGCACATGTGCGTGCACGTGTGTGTTGATGTTGTCTGTGTGGTAAGGGGGTGCACGCACATGCATGCCATTTCTTATTTTGACTTTGTTTTATCTTCTTGTCTTTCAAGTAAATACACCCTCCAACTGAACACTGAAGAGGAAAACAAGGGAAAGGGTTGATCAGCAGTTGGAGGCCATCATGTCTGGTTCTGATTTGGGGTATACTGTACTGCTGAAGATGGATCTGATGACACAGACCAACACATTCTCACTCCCAACTCGTCATCTGTTGACGCTTGGGCAGGCTCCCTCTGCGTCACATATTTACGCGTGGGGTGTACCCATCTTGTACATATGTGACATTCTCATTGAATGTTATGAAAATCCCTAATCGTATTTGACGACATGAGTTCTTCAACACAATTCTGGCCTGTTCTTGGAATCCTCAAGAACTTCCCCCAGCATCAGCCATTTGTAATCCCATTTTTTAGTGGTACACAGAAGCCATCACTCAGTGAATACCTGGAAGACTTTGTTTGCTGAAATCCTGGAGTGGGAGAAAGGATTTACATTCCAAGGGATCCCCATGAGGCTCCAACTGCATTCCATGGTCTGGGATGCTCCAGCCGAGCATTTTGAAGAACGTTAAAGGACACATCGACTACTCAGGATGTGAGGAATGCATGCAGGAGGGGGGAGAATGTGAACAACTGGGTGATATTCCCTAAAACTGATTCCCGCTTCCTCAATTCAATTCAATTCAACTTCATTTGTGACAATGTCACCTCAGGGCGCTTAACAGACAGAAAAATTCAAGTCAGATTCATAACAGCCTAGCTAAGGAAACCAACAGATTAGATTGAATCTTGGCTTGACAATGACTTCAAAGAAATGGTTGATGTAGGCCATCATCTTGGGTGCTCACCTCTGGTTGCCACATCTTTGGGCATGGTCAGTGGGTTTCCGCTGGATTACATGCATCGGGTGTGCTTGGGAGTTTTGAGGCGTCTCTTGTACCTGTGGCTCAAAGGTCCACTGGCTTGCAGGCTTTCAGGTGTGCAAGTGAAGACACTGTCTGAAAAGCTGAAACCATAATCAGGACACTTGTACCTGTGGAGTTTGCAAGACGGCCAAGATCCCTGAAAGAGGTAGACCGATGGAAGGCCTCTGAATTCCTTCAGTTTCTTTTTCATACAGGTCTGGTACTCCTCAAAGACGTTCTCCAGACTGCAGTATACCAACACTTGCTACTTTTCACTGGAGTTTTAATTCTGTCCAACACATCATTGCTTGAGAAATACAGTGAGTATGCAAATGAAGCCCTAGTGTTGTTTGTGCAGCTCGTTGGGAAGCTATATAGTAAGATGTACATCTCTTACAGTGTACACAACCTCGTACATCTTACGCAAGACGCAAAGGTGCATGGAAATCTGGACTCCTTCAGTGCTTTCAAATTTGAAAACTTTGCAAAATTTGAAGCTTGTGAGGGAACCAAATTCTCCCTGCTGCCAGATGGTGAAGAGGCTTTTAGAGAAAGTCAAAGTAAAAATGCAGGGAGGGAAATGTTTGGGTGTGAAAAGAGAAGATACATTTGGACCTTTGCCACCACCCTTTCAACATACCCAACAATTCACTCAGTACGATTCGGAACTCTTTACCCTTAAGTTGGATCTGGCAAACAGCCACGCTTTTATTCAGGGGAAGGTAGCTACAGGAATATACTTGTTGAGCAGGAAGAGGTATACGTGGTGAACTCAGAATTTACCCAGCAGGAGTCCTTCTTCAATTACTCCACACCTTCATCTTCATTCATTTAGTCAATGGCCTCTCTGATACAACTCAGCACTGCAACATTGGACTGGTAGACAACAAGGTTTTCTCAATATCCCAATTAATATAAAATTTAAAATATAAATATAAAATTTGTAGCTGTGCTCCTCATACATAATAACTGACCCAATATCAAATAGCCCAAATCACCATCTCTCAGTGCCTTGTTTGTCCACCATTTCACATGATTAAGAGCATTGCCCCCCCTTTCTTTCTAACCATACCTTGATGTGCCCTGTTATTACCCGAAAAGTAAGTAGTATTGAACTACACTATATTATGACATGTCATAAAAGAGTACCACATTTACAAGGTAGTACGAATTAAAATCTTCTGTTTTTGTGCTTTTTTTTCTCACGATGTCAAGATGTACTTGTTGGTTGTCTTTGAGGAGGACAACAGAATTGGCCCAGTAGCATTGGAGTGGTTTTGAAGGGGGCTTGCTTGGTGGCCCCCTTTTAAGGACAAATTCAAAATCCTCAGCAGTGTACAAAGGAGAGTCATGCCTCAACCATCAAAGGACTGAAAACAGTTTGCTGCATGTGTGCTCTATGAATCAGGTCAATTTCCATATAGAGCCCTTTAGCAGTTGAATTATTACAGGTTTTGTTTTTACTCTAATATTTCAATCTTCTTCTAATATCATCACTTGTTACAGGGGTGCACCGACACCACTTTTTTCCTAAACAAGTAAGTATACTTACTTTTTGAAGGGACCTTTTTTGTCCCCTCATGCTGCCAAGATGTTTCTACACTCAATGATTTTTTCTCACATTTAGTACTGTATAACCTCTTGGTCACTTACTGCGAGTACAACACTCAAACCCATAGAATCCCTTTTTAAGAAAGCCATAAAAATCTTTGATAAAAAATCTTTCAGTTTCCACCACTGCATTATTTTAGATAAATATAAATTTCTTGATTTTAATAACTTTTTTAACTTAAAGAATGCTTGCTTGATGTATAAGGTGTTACATGGACTGGCCCTGCCTCCTCTGACAGACTTTATTAAATTTCGGTCTGCCAGTAAAATGGCCACTCGGGCTGCAGCTCGGGGGGACTGTGAAGTGCCATGCAGGCGCACTGCTTTTGGACAAACTACTTTCGCAGTCAATGGAGCTAAATATTGGAACAGTTTACCTCTCAACATAAGAAACTCAGAATCATATAACATATTCAAGCCACAACTGAAAGATTGGATGAAGGAAAACCAAACCTGTGACCATCAGTCAACTGTCCTCATAGTGACACTATCTGTGCGGGTTGTTTTTATCTTTTCTTTACCTGTGTATGCGTCTACTTGTGTTTACGTTTATGTTTGCATATAGACGCGTATTGTCTTTTTTCTTTCTTTTCTTTGTCTGTTGTATTTTCATTCACCTGCCTAGGGACTGCAGATGTAAATTAGCACCTGTGCTACAATCTGGCATATTTACGTTGTTGACGTCCATTAATATGCGCTGTCTCTATTAAATAAATAAATGGAAATACAATAGGGCTGCAACTAATAATTACTTTCATTATTTAGTCAATTATTTAAACGATTAAGTGACAAGTTTATTTGATCAATAAAATTTTTATAAAAATATTGAAAATATCAGTATTTCTTAAACTACAAGATGATGTCCTGAAATGTTTTTTTCCCACTAATAAAAGAAATATTCAGTTTTTTGTCGAAAAGGAACAAAGAAACAAGAAATAGGGCCAGGTGGGCTAAATATGCCAACCTTGAACAGATAACTACTGAGTGAATGACCTTGTAATACTGTCATATTTAATTATTAAATGTTTTACTTGACCTAAAGATTAATCTGTGACACATATACTTTACCTCAGGACCCCCTGGTAATCATTCCCTTATCTATCCTTTTATATAGGTCTACCTTTCCCACTATGTTCAAAGTTTTCAAAGTGTTTTTTGCTTGTTTGTTTCTCTTTCTGCTACTGTTCTTTTTTTCTTTTTTTTCTTTTTTTATGCACATGCACAAAAAACTGTGAGAAGTAATAATGCATATTGTCTGAAAGTAAACACTGTATTTTAATGGTCTCACAAATAAAAATAAAAATGTTTTAAAAAAAAAAGAAACCAGAAATAATGACTTTTAAAAAGTTTAATTAAGAGAATTATGACTTTTTTTCTTAAAGGAATAGTACACCCAAAGAATGATGTATGTTAATTTTATACACACCCTCATGCTGAGCAAGACTCTAGAGCACTTTTTTAATATCTCAAATGCAGCTAGAGAATAGGGGTGGGGGGGGGGGGGGGATGTTGTGATCCCCTGACTTTCATATAGTGGAGTTCATTGGTGACTGAACCAAAAGGTCCATAAAAGTCCACAAAAACTTGTCAATATTCCTCCATACTGCTCGTCCAATGTAATCCAAGTCTCCTGAGTGGGTAGCGTCCAGAATTTACTCGAAACGACATAATTTAGTATATTTTTAGAGCCTAAACAGTAATACATTGCCGTTTCTATTTGCGTGTTGGTGCACATTCACGACACTACGGAACCCGCTGCATAAAAGAGAACGAGCAATCTCGTCTGTCACGGCTTACGTTGTGTTGTGAATTCACAGGGGCACGCTTCGTGGCAGCTAGATGTTCTATTGTTTAAGCTATAAAAATATACTAAATGATGCTGTTTCGAGTAAATTATGGACGCTACCCACTCAGGACACTTGGATTACATTGGACAAGCAGTATGGAGGAAAACTGACAAGTTTTTGTGGACTTTTTTGGACCTTTTTGTTTCAAGTGCCAGTGAACTCCATTATATTCAAGTTGGGGGAAAAACAAAAACCTGTCCGATCTCCGGCTGCATTTGAGGTACTAAAAAAGTGCTCCACAGTCTTGCTCAGCATGAGGATGAGTACAAAATTAAGGACCATCATTCTGTGGGTGTACTATTCCTTTAAACTATTTATACAGATGCACCTATCCAGTTTTTTCCAATCTGATACGATACCTGGGCTGAGCATATCAGCCGATGCCCAAAACCGATCCGATACTACTGTTGAATGAATGAACTGTAAACCTTTCCATGTGAGTGAAGGCATCACGTTTGACATAAACATTTAGCCTTGTTATAAAAAGGTAATAAATTAACACAGATATCAATGGACTTAATATTATTTATCAAAAAATAAAGTGCACATCAGCAGCAAAAAGAAATAACACTTCTCTGCTCTACATGATGATGTAACCAGTGATTCAAACATAGTTAAAGTGTTTAAATGGCTACAACTGTATTACTGTGTGTGATATTCATAAAAAAAAAAAAGAAATGACTGGATCTGAATGCTGGATTGGCCTCTTTAACACTAGAACCGCAAGGGGTTCATTTTTACCCCCTCTACATTTTCAGCTTTCTGTAACTCTCTTACATTTAAAGGAGTGATGACATAGCAGTTAAAAACTAGTTTATGTTGTTGGCATTACTTTATATGTAAATACTCCAAAGAAAAAAACTGCATTTTTTACAGCGGAGTATTGTTTTGAAACGCCAGACCTCACTTCCTCAGTAATACAGTTGGGTCCGGTGATGATATGGAGCTTTACCCGGAGACCACGTTGACTTCATTTTGATTGGCTACACCTTATTTGGCTATGACCTTATTTGGAGAATCTAGGTCAAGCTGCGGTCGGAGTTTGCTAAAGGCTAACTGCTAGCAACATGGGCACTTCAGACAGTGTGAGCTACGTTTATCAGACAAGACAGCATTTAGAAAATAAATAAACTTACAGGTAATGACAAGGTTGTGGCCCCCTCCCTCAGTGTTGCTGCAGAAGTTTGCTTTTAAATCCATTTGTTTGAAAATCCAGACCTGACTGCACAGAAGTTACTACTAGCTCCATACACGAAGCTGAATCAGACAGGGAGGGGAGGGGGGAGCGGACGGTGCATAAACCGTTAGGAAAGAGAGAGAGAGAGGGGGGGGGGGGGGGGGCTGTTTACTTGATAGTGTGCTCTTATTGGAGCAATTAAATTACGTAGAATGATAGAAGGATGGAACTACGTAGAATGATAGCCTGCTGTCTGATTCAACTGTTTCTGAGCAGAGAGACAAAGCTGACAGACCATAAACAGGAACTTTGATTCTCACTCTGGACATTCACATGGCCTCATCAGTGCACAACAGATCATATTATACACCCAAAACCCCAGAAAAGTGGAATTTGATGTCATGGCACCTTTAACCCTATCTGTCCCAAACTTCATGACTTTTCCTAAAACTACAATTTTTTGCATCTTCTGAATTTTGGGATGTCTGTGATACAAAATAAAAAGACTGTGATCATTTATACCTAGAACCGCCGAGGGAGTCATTTTTACCCCATAGGAAACAATGTAAAATGCTGAGAGCAGCCACAATGTCACAGCGCCAGCGTTACTAGGCAACGGGTTCTGGCGCGAAAAGTGACAGTTCGAGCTCGAACATCTCTTTTTTCACTGTTTAGTCCACTAGCAAACAAACAAAAGGAGAGATTTCAGGAGTATAGTTAACATTTGACTTTGTTTTTAGCTAATCTCGGCCGCCATAGCTCAAATCATCCTTATAACTTGAGACAGGTGATCGGTCTGATAGAAAAATGAAGAGGAGCAGACTAATGAATGCTGAAGAAGCTTTGGCTTTATTACAACAAATGAACGAGGAAGACTCGGATGGGGGAGAGATGATCAGCTCAGAATCTGATGGAGATGAGGTCAGGGACCCATCCTTTTCGCCGGATCAAAATTCCTCCACTGAGGATGATGAGCCATGCCAGAAAAAACCCCGGCTTTCAGTGACACGGTAGGTACCACCCACGGTGACCCGATCGGAGCCGACTCCGACAGGTCAGCTGTGAAACATACGCACATATAGTAGACTATGTAAACAACCGGATGAACTAAACATAAATGTGTGTATTCTCAGTGTCTCCATCCGAGGATCAACTCAATGATACGGCCAAAGACGGTACAGTGTGGAGAGTTGTGCAGCCGACACCGCACACAGGGAGAGCGCAGTCTCAGAATGTCCTCACGGAAAGAGCCGGTCCAACCGCATATGCCCGCGGCAACACTGCAGACCCTCTCAGCGCCTTTCTGTGTCTTGTGGATGATGTGATGCTGCAGCACATATGCGAGTGCACGGTGGCAGAGGCCCGCCGGTGTGGAGCGGAGGGATGGGAGTTGAACCAGGCTGAACTAAAAGCTTTCATTGCTCTCCTTTTGGCGAGGGGTGTACATAATAGCAGGAACACAGATGTAGAGGACCTGTGGTCCAAAGAATGGGGACTTCCTTTTTTCAGCACCACAATGTCCAGAAATCGGTTACAGGGAAATCATGCGCTACATCAGATTCGACAACAAAGACACATGGCACGCGCGCTTGTCCAATGATAAATTCGCCCTGGTCAGCGAGGTGTGGGACCGGCTCGTACAAAACGGCATCGCATCGTATAAACCCGGGGCAGAAATTACTGTTGATGAGCAGCTGTTTCCCACAAAAGTCACGCTGCCCGTTTACACAGTTCATGCCAAACAAACCAGATAAATTCGGGATAAAATTCTGGCTAGATGCTGATTTGGAGACCAAATTTATGCTCAATGGGTACCCCTATTCGGGAAAAGATGCGAGCCGCCCTGCAGCACAGAGCCTCGGGGAGAGCGTGGTTTTGAGGCTGATGGAGCCTTTGTTGGGCAAAGGGAGGAATGTGACAACAGACAACTTTTTTACTTCTCTCCCTCTGGCACACAAACTCCTGGCCAAAAACACCAACCTGGTAGGAACCATAAACAAAAACAAAAGATCACTTCCTCCCACTGCCCATCAGAAAGCAGCGCTTTTTGAAAGTAAAATCATGGAGTGTGACAGGGCAACGCTGACCATTTACCAGGGCAAGCAGAAGAAAAATGTGTGCATTCTCAGCACAATGCACAGATCAGTGGAGATTTGTGATGATCCCAAGAAGAAGCCCAGCACTGTCCATTACTACAACAAAACCAAATTAGGAGTGGACATCCTCGACAAGATGCTGAGGCAATATTCCACCCGAGCTGCAACCAGAAGGTGGCCCGTTGCAGTTTTCTACAACATCTTGGACATCGCCACACTGAACGCATGGGTCCTATACCGGAGCTGCATTGATGCCAGAATGACCCGGCGTACGTTCATTCTGGAGCTCTGCAAGCGACTGCGCAGCGAGCACGTCCCAGACCCGTCACCGCCACCACCACCAAGCGGGCTCAGCATGCCAGTGAGCCAGGGGAAAAGGGCAAACTGCAGAATCAAACGCAGCTGCGCGAAAAATAAAACCACAAAGATGTGCATGAAGTGCCGGCGCGCAGTCTGTGGTCAGTGTACAGCAAGAGTGTTCAACGTTTGTGCTGAATGTGAGCAGTAGGTCTGCGTCAGAGACCATAAAACGCATGCATTTCCATAATCATTTATTTGAATCAGTTTGTAAATCTTTCCATATATGTTTGAATATACTCAGTAATCCACTGTTCAAATAGATACTTACGATCTAGAGTAGGATAATTTATCTTTTAACAATCAATTTATTTTTTACTCGTTGCTGATTTATTTATTTATTTAAAACCAATCCACAGTCTGCAATAAGAGCGCAGTTGTTCTGCATGATGTGTTTATAGTTATATTATAGTTAATATATCTGTTGATTATTTTTTAATTTCGTCTTGTTCGTTTGGAAATATTTTCTCACTCATAATATGTTAAATTATTAAATTTTATCCGCACAGATTATTGCCTCATGTTCTCCTATGCGCTACAATAAATCAATAATCAGACATCCAGCGCTCTGTTTCATTACTGTGGCATAATGTTTTTGTTTGTGTGTTTTCTGTATATTTGTTGCTAACAAACAGTTGAGTAAAAATATATAAATAGGCCACACTGAAAAAATAAGAACTGTGTTTGATATAGCTGATTCTAAAAATGTTGTAAACTAAGCTTAACATTTTCTACTGAAAACGCAAGCCTGAAGTAATCCCATATGTTAATAAATGATTAATTCAATCATTTATTGAATCCTTGCATACTTCTGAATGATTACCAAAAAAGTTTGAAAGGCAAAAAATACTCTTATAAATGACATTTCTATCTTTTTTAATGCTGCGTCGGCAGGGGGTCAAAATGACCCCATCTGGCGGTTCTAGGGGGTATAGACCTTTTTCACAAAAACCGGAAGTACGTAATGGGTGAGAAGCTTGTCTTCCTGTGAGGGACAGACTTCAGTCAAACGTCAAAAATGGATCATGTTTCCACTCTGGATTTTACATTTGAGCCCGTTCACTCGACTCTGCCTCGATCTTAAGAACCAGAAGTTTTGCCTGCATTGTTTCAATCATGTGACCAATGATGCATCATTTTGTCATCTGCGCGTGTCAAGCTGCTCCCGGGATTTTAAAGAGAGGGAGTTTGTTAATATACCAAGCTTTAAATGTAATTCAATCACGTCCGAAACCGAATGTTTTTAGAGGAGGTTTTTCTAGCGATTATTGATCATTTCTGATATAAGAAAGCATCAAATTAGAATGAAATTTGCAGAGCCGCTCTGATAACATTGACATAAAATAAAGCGTGACCATGCAGGTGTTATTAATGCATCCAGTACGTGCATAATGTCCGCAAATTAACGTATAATTCCTAAATTATCGCCTCTGCTGAAATAATGCTTTTTTTTAAAGATTATAGGTTTGGTCAAACTTCCCTGATCACTCTGATTTCAAAATTAATGTTTTTAAATGATCGTGAACAAAATAAGGATCACAGATGGTAGAATATCGTTGTAACGTGTTAAACTGCAGGAGATCGTGGTTCATTCTGAGTTTGAAATAAAATTAAATAATATTCTGTATGTTTGGTGGCTTTTATTTAACATGCTTCTGTTGTAGCTTTGAGTAACATACATGTATTATTCTAGTACAGCTGTGGGTTACCAGTCACGTATGTTATAATGAGAGGCTGAGACGAGGCAGTTCGAGTCCAGTAAAAGATCGCTGGACCCGAACTGGCTCGTCTCAGCTTCTCATAACATACGCGAGAACATTAATCCACGGCTACAAAGCAGCATCATGCGCTGCTGTTCAACACAGTCCACCATGAAGATCCACAGATGACAGCAGCCACGACTTCACACAACACAGTTTAACTATCTCCATGCATGCAAGGACAAAAATATAAAAACTCTTTTCTTCTGCTTTAACACTAAGGGATGAAAACAGGAACTCAGGACTGAGGCAAGAGTTGAGGACATCATTTTATTGTCAGTCAGTCATCTTCTGTACCGCTTATCCAGTTCAGGGTCGCGGGGGTTGCTGGAGCCAATCCCAGCTATTAACAGGCGAGAGGCGGGGTACACCCTGGACAGGTCGCCAGTCTGTTGCAGGATCATTTTATTGTATTTATTTTATTTTATTTTTGCTCTCTGACCGTATCAAATGTTTCCAGC
The DNA here is from genome assembly GCA_023101725.1 of Atherinomorus stipes. Lineage (NCBI taxonomy): Eukaryota > Metazoa > Chordata > Actinopteri > Atheriniformes > Atherinidae > Atherinomorus > Atherinomorus stipes. The sequence goes on along the minus strand of JALJCO010012262.1, from coordinate 17,869 downwards.
AGGGATCGATGCGGTTGCATTCAGTATAACAGTCTGTGCTCACGGCAGTCGTGTCATAATGACTCGGCGTTTAATGACGCTTCGGTTTTTACATCCCTATTAATGTCTGTCATCGATGGATGTTGAAAAGTCCTGGAAATGGATGTTGGACTGCTTCAGAGCAAAAGAAAAACAGCCTGGTGCGCTGCAATGACTTGACTTTCCAGCTTGAGACACTGTTGTCGGAAGCAAAGATCCTCGCCCGTTGTGTATTTCCGGTCAAAAAACAAGGAAGTGTGAAAAAGGTCTATTGGAATGTTGGCGGCAAAACTTTGTCATATACTGAGTACTCTCTCCAAAATATGTCTTTAGCTGCATGTCAGCTCCAGCTTGTGCGGAGGCCAGTCAACTGCTGTCATTGTCCGGACTACTACTGGCTTGGCCCTTACAGATCTCTCTGAAAGGTGGATCCCCAAGATCCTCCTGCTCGTGCCTTTCCTATTGACATCCTCCGCAGCTCCAGCTTTAGCATCTCCTTGGCCTTATTTGCAGTGTTTTGAGAAAAGGTGATCCGTGTACTAAAAAAAGCAGTAATAAGATTTTAGCTGGTTAAAAAGAGACACACAAAGACAGACACACACACACCTTGTCTTAGCTGCCCATCATGAACAATGATAAAACTCGATTTGGGCTGGGAGAGGGGTGAGAGGGTCAGCTATGTTCCCACTGGTGCCACTTCAGGTGGCTGTTGAGGCTGATGCGTGAGTCAATCACCCATCCACAGTCAGGGCGGGGGAGCCCAGATGTAGGGGGGTATTGGCTGCCCTCTGGTGACGCTGAGGACGTCTCACGGGCTTCAGTGCCACGGTTTCAAGCTGCATGGGGTTGATGGCCGTGTGCTTTTCAAGTTCTTTGGTGCCGTCCTTTTTTTTTTTTCACCCTTATTTAACCAGGAGGTCCAATTGAGATTACAAATCTCTTTTACAAGAGAGACCTGGCCAAGGTAGCAGCCAATCAGAATAAAAACTACACAGATAAGCAATAAGAACAAATAAAAAAAGTTTATGCACTAATAGGACAACTTTTAAAAGAAAGTACATCCCACACTGAAAACAAGAACCAACAAGACTAAAGACCACTCAGGACAGACAAGCGTGTCTCCCTCACCACATTCTTTATGATGCCCTTAAATTCATTCATCGATATCAGTGTTCCTAATCTGATGTATTTCCGCTCATTATTCCAAGCCCGTGGGGCGTAGTAAGAAAATGCAGTTTTCCCTCGGTCAGTCAGAGCCCGGGGGATGTTGAGAAGTAACCACTTAGATGAGCATAGCTGGTAACTACCAGAACTGACACAGATAGGCTGGAAGTTTGCCCAGTTACGCTTTATAAATAAACAGACACCAATGCTGTTGTGTATGAAATGTTTATGACATCCAGCCCAAGTCATAGAGAATGCAGTGGTGAGTGTGGGATTTTGCATTTGTTATAAACCGTAAAGATGCATAATATACAGAGTCCAGTTTTAGCAAAATGGAAGAAGCTGCATGCATGTACAGTACGTCACCGTAACCAATCACAGACAAAAAAAGTAGCTTCCACAAGTTCTTGGCATAGAAAGACAAGCAAAATTTGTTTCTAAAATAAAAAAACAATCTTTACTTTAAGCTTCCTGACTAAAGTTGTAATATGCACATTAAATGAAAGCTTGTCCTCAATCCATATACCCAAGTACTTGTGAGAAGGAACCCTTTCAATAGTTTTACCCTCAGATGTAAAAATAGTAAGATCAGCAGGGGTCCGTTACACGAAGCAGATTCAACAAACTGTGTGTAGTTCATCTACTCGGTGATACGAAACCCTGAGTTTTCAGTCCCAGAACACCTGATTTGAGTTGGTTTAATTAACTCAGGGTAGTTTTTACACATGCGCAACCATGATAAAAAAGCTAGCATCAATGGAGCACTGATTCAACGAGTCACCATGGCAACGTAGACGCGAGGGCGGGGCTGCATTTGCCGTTGAATGGAACTATGGATCACCGCGAACATCCGGGAATTTTCGCCAAATTCGTCACATCCGGTTAGGTAACAGGTGAAAACATGGCTTCGTTGCATAGGGGAGCCACTGAATTAACTGCTTCATTACTCGTCAATCTTCGTTTATTCTACTTTGGAAATACCGAGAAGTCCCGCTGTGTACGGCTGCCATAAACATATCTATCACACGGACAAGAGAATATGTTTGTTCCAGTTCCCAAAACAACAGAAAAAGTCCCGAACAACATGCTAAGTGGCTAGCTGCTATCAAGCCCATAAATGCTGACAGTTCACGCTGGAAACCATGGAAACATCTAACAATATGTTTCGATCACTTTGTGACTGATAAAAAAAAGCATATATTGTGGTCTCACTATTTAAACCCTGTAGTTGTTTTTGTACAGATGATAGAAAACGGCATTAAATCAGTGGATGTACAGAATCACAGCGCCGCCCGCTGTTCCCGTCTCCTCAGGACTGTTAACGATTATGTTCATCCAGATTACTGCCATCAATGTTCCCACATAAGAATAAAAGCAGAAAAAGCGGCAGAAAGGCATTTGCAGCATTATAAACATGCACAGTCATAACCAGTTACATACAGATGAGACTGCCGGTAATTTATAGCTTTATCAATGAGAGTAAACTCCTGAGAAGTACATCAAAGAAATACCACCATTTCTTAAAAATCCGGGGAAAATTTATATTCTATAAAAAATAAATGGCTTGAACACGGGGCTTACCTGATGAAACCAAATACATCATGAGATCGGGAAACTGATCATCAGGCTGTTATGTACAGGTAGGTTCGTCTAACCAGGCTGTAGCAGCAGAAGATGGGCGTCACTTAAGTCCAACAGATACTAGTTTAGCTTCGTATCTTCTTCTAATGTCGGCAGTGAGACTTTCAGTATATCTGGACGTCATTTCTATAATATTTCAAAGACAGACCGGCGGAGAAAAAAAATTAAAGAGTGCAAAAGCAGTTTTTGAGGCTCATAGTCCATCAGACGCCGTTCAAATACGAAGCATATTTTCACCGGGACCAGCTTCGCGGTCACATGAATTCCGGGTTGTGACGTAGGCTCGCGGTGATCCATAACTTCTAAAGCCTCATATGGCGAGTTTGAACTGCTGCTGCTGCAAAAAAAAAAAAAGAAAAAAAAGAAAAGAAAAGAAAGAAAGACGGCATTGGAGAAGAACTAAGTTTAAATGCTGTCCCTAAAAATAACAATGATGTTACAGGGTAGAACTGGTTAATGATAACATGACAGGATCCTTGCAAGTGGTTTTGTCCATAGGTGCCTGTTTGGTTGAATGGTTTGTGCACCTGCCCCCCACCTGGGAGGCTGATGTTTGAATCCAGTTCTGCTCTTTCATCACAGTATTTATTTAACTTGGGTGCGATCCCGCGAGGAGAAGCGCTCTTGTCGGCAACATTAAGATAAAATATAGCTGTCGCATTTCGCAAATGCCCTGCATTTCCAATGAAAGAAAAAATCTATTCAAAAAAGAACGCAGGGCAATAAACAATAACCGATCTGCTTTGGAGGGAAAGCGCATGGCAACATGAAAAAAGTCACATCTGAGATTGAACCCAGCTTTCTGTGTGGCAGACATGCACCTTGCCCATTTACCCAGAGACAGCAACAGCTTTATGGTCAAATAATCAGGCCAAACTATCTTTCGGAAACGGAGAGATAGGACCTCCAATTGTCACATACGGATGGCAATATTATAAATGTACAGACTGACCAGCTTGTGTATGTACGTAGATAACTAACTGTGATGTGAAACTGTAACGTCAGAAATGGCAGCTGTCGGGAAATTAGAGAACTTCTATCCGTGGTCTGATAACGATCTCCGAATGTTTAACTCTCCACGCAGTCATGCAGCATCTTCATCCATGAAATCCTGATGGAAAGGACTCGTCTGTAACCTACCGACTCTGATTTGTTTTGAACATGTTTTATTCGAGACGGCAGCAGCCAAAACTTGCCGATGACTGAATGAATGAATGAGGAAATGAAACGGTGAGTGTGGCTGAAAATGGGCGAGACAGCGAGAAACTCAAGGTTTCTCCACATTAACCTGCTCCCGACCAGGTTAGTTTCAGAGAGTCTGTTACTGTGGTAAGTAACCAAGGGTTTAAAGGTTGAATATGGAATACGGACAGAACAGCGACATCACGTGTGTCTAAGTTGTAGTTGCAACGGCAGAAAAACAACTCCAGCTGCTGGGATGCCAGGCTCACTGCCGATACGCAAGTGACCAACAGTCTGCAGCATGTTTAACAAGTAACACAGAGGAGTTTATAACTGACAGCTAACGTTAGCCATGTTAGCACACAAGCTACCTTACCGATCCAGGAGGAAAGTCGCCATTTCTGTGTTTTGACGCCATGGGAAATGTTTATGTGGGTCCATTTAGTGAAGTCTTCACCTAAATTTACTCCAAGTTTTGCTCTTCTCAGGTCACTCCTCCTCAGAAACAGATAATATCTCCAGGGCTCTGAAGCAGCTGCTTCACTCGCCGTCTCCAATGTTTCCCTGTACCAGCCTAACTGTGCCCAACATAGGCTACTAGAGATCGTATTTGGCAACCTGCAAAGGCGGGTTTACGTTTATTGGCTTATAAACGTAAATATAATAAATATAATCGAACCCATGAAAATTTATTTTATAATTATTGTTAGGCTAACTATAACTTTTTCTAGGAAATGTACTTTCATTCTGTTTCCCCCCCCCCCAAATGACCTGCGGAGGTATTATTTTTTTTTAAAATATAGCTTTTAATAAAAATTCTCCATATTCAACCTTTAAGTTACCCCTCTTCGTGAAACAGGCTGGAGTTCCTCCTCTTTCCCTGGGTTGAGTTACCTACCTTTGTGTTACGGTAAAACTCAGATGCTGCCTTCATGTGGTATCGTATTTATGGTAAATACCAAAGTCCGACATCAAAATTGCACTTGAACACCCACTCATGTCTTAATTTCCACTGGGAAAGTTGCCGAGATGAAGTAAACTTTGACCTTTCAACATGGCGGAGAGCAATGAAAATATCCTGAATGGGAAGCAATACATTCTGTTTAAAGTTTTCTGCTGCTGTTATGTGGCTAGTTTGTAGTCGGGATAATTCTGTGACGTACAGAACTTTAATAACATCACCATTTAAGCTTAGTTTTGTTTGTAAAAATGTGGTTATTTTCTGGTTTACTTCCTCAGAGCAGATGTTAGCTAGCAGCTAGTCAGTTGAAGACAGCCTCCATTGTTAAACTTCATTACAACAACAAAACACTTGAACACAACGTGCTGGTAATTTCCATTTAACAAGTGGAAAGGATCATCTTTTCCATACCACATGAAGGCAGCAAGAGTTTACCTAACTTCAGGGTTAAACAATACAGGATTTTCATTAAACCTGCTTCGTGCAACAGGCCCCATGTCATTGTGACTCATCTTTTGAAAAGACCATGAACTGTTTTCTAAGTGTTTAAGACTAATTTTAAGTTCGCCAGTGACATTTGTAAAGACTGAGATGCAGCTTGAAGGTCTTGCACTGCCCCTGCTACAGAGGGGAGCATGAGTATAAATAACTGCATCATCATTTATAAATGTATTTTTGCTTGCATGTCCTTACCCAGATCTCTTTGTCTTGCACACACAGACAGACCACACACACATACACAGACACCTTCAGTTTTAACATCGTGCAAGTTGTGAATGTGTTTTTTTCATCAAAATGGTGCAGCTTCTACCCGTGTCTGTGAGATGGGTAAGGTTAGGAATCTAACCTCAGCTCCAGTATGCAGAGAAAATGCCAGAATCCAAAATTATTTACCGGGGACAAAAGCTGGTCATCTCAGGCAGTAAACTTGGCAAAAGCCTCTGTGATTCTGACCACACTTGGGTTGTCTCTGGACATTTTCTCCTGCGTAGCCAGCATCTGCACCAAAGTTGGTTGTCGCAAGTGACTTTATATTCTGCGTTGAGATTTTAAACGTTGCTGCTGTTCTGAGTGGTAAATGTTTTTCCATCCTCACAAGAGCTTTGCTGGACATAATTTGCTTGCTGCTTTGTTTTAGTCATTCTCATTCATGTGAAAATATTTCCACTCTGCTGACATGACTCTTTACAGCACTTGACTGCAAGGCAGCAAACGACATGCCATTAAGTGGTATCAATCGTGGTATCGGAGGCAATGAAATATATGCACAACTCCGCTACTTCCTGAATTTCAACCAGCAGCTTTCTAGGGCTGTCAACGAATACTCTAAATTCAAATATATGTTTGAATGTTCATAAAAACCGAGATCCAGATGTGAAAATTAATATTTGAATATTAAATAAACAGTGGGAAAAATAGCCGATTACATCAGGCCTCCATTTGCTACACTGGTTTGATTACAGGCCGACTGTTTCAAGTTGTTTCATGTTTATTACAGCTTGCTCGGAGCATTCAATGTTCGTTAATTTAATTAAAATTTTTTTGGGACCTTTAATTGCTCGCACAAGCTAGGGAGATGTGGGGGAGGGGGCAACTGCAGCGAGTTCATTTTCAAATTTCCTGGGCATTGTTAAAGATGTTAATACTGAAATAAACATTTTAAAAAATACCTATAGACTAATCCGGCCAAACGAAACAACTAGACCGCCCGCCATTGCCCAGGAAGCATTTCTATGAGAATTGACTTTTTTCTTAACAATATGGAGGAAATGTGGAAGGACTGTCACATTCCTGGTTGTTGGAGCATCAGAGGAAAACTTTAATTGTGATAATAAGTGAATAAGAAGATCACAGGCGTTTATTTCATGAAGATTTCTGCTGTCTGTGACAAAACTGGGCATTTCTGCTGCTCAGTCCACTGACGTCAGTGTGTTCGTATCGGGAAGGATTACCAGACACACAGAGCAGAGGAGGAATAACTTGCTGCCACGGTGGAAAACACTGAATCATGCTAGCTAATGCTAACAGAGACAGCTGTGGTGTTGCTGCGAGTTAATGACTAATCAGGGAGATATTGTGAAATATAACGTTATTTGCTCTGATCAGGGCAACGTTGGGACCAGAAAATAAATATAGTTCAGTTGCAAACACAAACCTGCAGCCTTTAGTTTCATCTGCAGGACATGTGAAGGCTACGTGGTCTAGTCCTTAAACAATACCAAAAGCCAAATATGTGATAAAATAGATGGGTTTCACGTTTACAAACATTGGTAGTTGCGCGCGCAACCAGGGGGCAAAAAGCCTGTGTTTTGTACTGCAGTCTACGGCCAAACACGCACTCATATCATTTATAAAAATGTAAAGTAACCTAACAAAACAAACAGAGATTGTTGTATTTTAAATTATATTGAATAAATCTGTATTTTGATGACGAATAAAAAAATACAGACGCAGCTTTGCTGTGTTATATTTCTATTACCATTACACTACGGCATTTTTCTTGTCAAAACATGGATATTATTCATGTTGGACCTCATTTGAAATTTGCCTGAAAAACCGGAGTTAGAAAGCGGCTTAAACTTTTGTTTAGACTCTTTGTTAAATCCAAAATAGGCCACAACAGTCTGCAGCAGGTTCAGCTCCGTGTCGTCTTCACCGCCTCCATACAGGAGCAACTTTCACTAGTTTGGGATTAAACCAGGCAAAGACGACATCATCACTACGTTTGGAAAGGAGGCGATTCCAACTGTTAGGGACTAACACGCATTGCTGTCGGTAAGTCTCGCTGCTTGTGTAACGTTCTGCTTTATTGTGTATGAGATCGCAGTTGACAGTAGACAGACTGGCTAACCGCTAACAAGCTAACGGTATAAACACAAACGCCATCTGATTTACGACCCCGTACTTCGTATTAAATCTCCGGGATGCGTTGTTATGCCGCGTGAATGTTTGTAAACGGCTCCACCATCAGTATATTTTTCTTCTTTATCTTCCTGCCTGAGCAGAGGACGGCTGTCACACACAGCTACAGTGTTGTGATGCAGCCGATCGCGGCAGTGATGCAGGCATTAGTACCAATCTCCCGACGTGAACACCAGAATATTTTTTGCCACCGCGGTGGCATGTTGTCTGAACCTGAATAAGTTATCTGAGAGGGTTTTGTGAAGATCAGTCGCGCCTACTGTCCTATTTTCACCAATTTTAACTGTTTACATGTATTAATGTTTTCATTTTTGCAACCGAACAAATACCAGGAAATAAACATTATATTTCTCCGACACTTTCACGTCGTATCTTCACCTCATCTGCAATAAAAGTCGAGTCTTGTACGTAAAACACACGTCTTCTCATAGTTCAATAATGCTTTTTCTGTGTTTTCTTGCCCCCTGGTTGTGCGCGCATCTTAGGCCTGGGATATACTTGCTGTTGGCGACGCGTCCGCGTACGCATCATGGCGCCCACGCGCTCCCAGCGTACCTACGGCACGTAGGTCGCTCGCGTTGACGCGAGGTAACGTGCCACATGCGCGTGGTGCAATATTGACTTGAACGCTAGAGGTGCTCGTGCGTACAAAAAGCGTGAACACGAGGTCAGAGGTAAACACAATGGCAAACACAATGGCGTCGGCGAGTAGTTTTGAAGAGCGTCTCTCGGACCTAGTCCGAAACTACAGACACTTATATGATATTTCCTCCCCGTTGCACAGCGACCTCTTTTTCTTTCGCAGTAGCAAAGTAAAATGATCGTTTCTTCTTCGAGAGCAATAACATTGTCTATTTTCCACATACACCTGGGTCGTTCACGTATGCCCCGGAAAAACAATCTGACCGGCAGACTGACCTTTTTACATTCTCATGAAGTGCTGTGTACTCCTCCTAGCGGTGGCCTCCGGTATTGAGCATTTCGGCCGCAAAGTGCTGCAGCAAGTATATTCACAGACGACGCAGACCGCTTGCGTGAACGTTTGCGTCCACAGCAAGTATATCCCAGGCCTTATCTGACGTTAAACCCATCTATTACACTCCACAAGCGTGTGTTATGCTCCACGGGCGCATTGAATGTCGCATGCGCGCAACTCATTGACCACCAGCGCTACTACTGCAGGCACTAAACACTACACACGCGCGTGATTTGCTGCTGTAAATCTGCTCGCTCGTGGTTCTACTCCTGTGCGCTCTTGTGGGAGTTTTGGTGCTGCTGACCCCCCCCCCCCTTGCAGTTGCAGGTAGAAAAAAAGCATAGAAAGGGTAACCTGCATATGATTGGCCGCTTTTTCTGTTAATCCCGCCCCGTGACCCTTGTTGGCGCTACTTCCACTTCCACAGGTAACTGTCCGGATCCAACTCGGCTGAGTCGGAGTTTGGTGTGTAAACTTTTTATTAATTTTGCATAGAAACTTACATGTTCCATTGTTGCAGTAGGATAATACAGTACATGGATATATTCACCGTAATACTTAGTCTGGCGAAAGACCAATCAATAGTTTTAACAGGGTAGATAATTCGGGAGCTAAAATGTTGTGCTAACGTGTGTTACGGGCCTAAGCCATGTGGGTTGGGGTTGGTATGTGTTTGCCTTTTTCCTGCTCCTCCTCTTTCTGTGTGCAGGTCTGGGCGCGGTTTCCGGAGCACGGCGGGCTTAAAAGCTCCGCCTGCTAGAGGGCTCGTGTCGCTCACTCTGCCTTCTGATCTACACCTGGGAGGTTGTTGCTCCGGCGTGGCTGGGCCTGGTCGCGGTTACCACTCTTTTTAAATAGTCTTGATAAATAAAAGCTGGTTTTAAGCATATTTCCCCGGCATGGTCTCCCATTCTTTGTTATGGCTCTGAGCCGGTCATAACACGTGTATGGTGCTAACATTTAGCTGCCCCTCTGCTGCTGGGGATTCAAGGGCTGCAACCAGCCTAAAATTCGGTTGATGCTCGGTGACAAATGCAGAAGTCATAAAAATAATTTAAAGCACTTAAAATGAAGTCGTTGTCAGCCTTTAATAATATACCTAACCACGTGGGAGGTTTTCAGTTCAGTTGCTGTTATATCAATAAAACGAGAGAGAGAGAGAAACACTTGGGGTTTACACTGATGCAGAATTGTTGGGTCTATACCTCTTGTTTTTTTTTTTTCTTTTGCATGATATCTACATTATTAGATAACGTGACACCTTACAGTATATAATTTAAAACTTGCTGATACATCATTCCCATGACATTTTGTATTATTCTTGTAAACCAAGCTTGTTTACCTTTTAATGTTGTGTTTTTTAATGTAATTTATTTTAAACTCTGTGTTCTTCTTTTTTGTTCTTTGTTTAATTATGTAAAAATGACTAATTCAAAAGAGGTAATTACACTACATTTACTTGGAACCAGGTAATGTCTCAGAATGTATGTGTAATTATGTATTTTTGTTTCAGGAACAGTTGCGGAGCATGGCAACAAATTTATTGAATATGCTGAGATCACCAAGTGACCCAGCTGGTATGTAACATTCAGTGCAGTACATAGTGTTACAGAGTACATCAAATAACTGGTGCAGTCTGCACCACTGCACAAATACATTGTTGGCTAGATGTCTCCTGCTGCCATCTGATTTACGATTTACGTTTACTATTAACGTTACAGCTAATATTATTAATTTCTAATGTATTTTACTATCAAGCTCAGAGACAGAGCTCTGCAAGGACATCTAGGGGACAGATGACAGGGGAACAGGCAACTGCACAACAGGGACATAGTGAGAAACCCTCATAATCCACCCCTGTTCAGCAGAGCACGACCAGGTTTGGAAAATAATGTTCAAAGGATGTTTAACATTATTGTATTTTGAGAAATTGCAAAGTTGAGAATGTTTTAGAATCGGCTAAACAACAATCTAATACTCTTTTTTTAAAATCTTATTTTCAAATAGATGTTTTCCAGGTCTTTTTAAAGACAAAAAGGGAAAGGGGTGAAGAGGGGAGGTACAAAGAGATCACCGGTCACCTTTTTTCCTTTTAAACAAACCTACAGAGAAAACCCCAAAGGTTTCTGAGGAGCTAACCCTTCTTCAAGCTGTGGTTAGGAAAGAAGACCATTCAAATTCAATCACAAAGAGGTAATGTCACCATCATTACTAAAACTTTGCTTTGAACATGTTCACTTCATTTCCAAAGGCATTTCCTCTGCATGTGTACTTTTGAATGTACATGAACTTAAGTTTCATCCTATTTTTAACTGTACAGGAGCCAGTTCATTGATGGGCCCACACGTTTCTGAATTAGCAACTTGAACCATTTTATTAATATCCATAATGTTCAGGGGTGTGTTCATTATTAGATGTGAAAATAACATTAGCAACAACTGCTGTACTTTATTCCAAAGGTGTTCTAAAAGGTTAGTCATGAGGACTCTGTGCAGGCTGGTGAAGATTATCCACACCAAAATTAAAACACATGCAGCTATTACAATGATTGGAACATCCAAAGTAATCAGGTAATTAAGTCAAGCCAAGCCAATTACTTAAGTAATTAGGTGGAGTCCCCAAACCTATGGTAACATAGTCTATCTAAATATGTCTGCTTAACCTAAAGTGACACTAGACTGGTTATTCTGAAAATGCATTCATGCAAGCATGGGAGCACCTATTCTTGGCATGCCCTTTTTCCATTGTAGTACGTAATGCTGCACCCTCAGAAGTTGCTTCATAGGTTTTTTTTATTTAACATAAATTGTATCCTGGCAATCACATTAGATATATTTTATTGGTATAGAAATTTATTTATTCTTCTCTTGGATATCTTTTAATTTGCCCTTGTCTGTTTCTGAATGGTGTTTTCACATGTATTTCACAGATGTTTCTTAAACTATTTTAATTTAGCAATCTTTTGTAATATTTTCAACAGATCTCAGACATTCTTTGTGAGACATCCAAAAATTAAGGACTTGGAAGGTGAATGGTTAATCCATAAAGCTATGGGTAAAACGATAAAAAATGTATATATATTATTGAATATTTGTCATTATTAACACGTATGTGAGTTATTACTGATTTTATGCATTTTGATTAATAGGAGGATCTGGCCAAAGAAAGCTCAATCTGGTCACCCCAGAAGAGGAGGGGTACACAGGCAGCAGTCTTGTAAAGACCTGGGGAGGCCGTGGGTGTCTTTACATAATGCCTATACAACAGATGCTGGACACAGCCCCCTCCCTTTTACGGCAAAGGAGTTCCAGACAATGCCGAGAGCGCGATGCTATTCCTGTCTAGATCACATCCCACTCCAACTTCTCTCTGTTCATGTACAGACGTACTTCACTACATCAGACATTAATGAGGTATATGATGTAAACAAAATTTGTAATGTTTCAATATACTTGTGTACAGTACACTTAAAATTGTTCTTATTTGTCTTTCAGACTGACCATGAAGTTATTGATTTGGAACATGACACAATTGTAAGTGCTTAAATAAATTCTTCTAACAAAAAAGGAACAAAAAGGAGAATTTTTCATGTGTACATGTGTGATGTCATTTTTCCAATAGGGACCCGGATCTCCAGTGGAATGTGATAAAAATGTAAGAACATGCCGGAGTTGTAGATTATGTAAAGGGTTAAATACAACATAAAACATGCACATAAGCTATATACGAAAACAGTTAATACTAAAAAGCTTCATAAACAACATTATAGCTTTCCGGCTCTGCCATGCGGAAGTGACGTCAAATGACGCTACATCCGCAGTTTTGATATAGGACGAAGCCGGTCGCGGTACATTCAAACACTGTAAGCGATAGTTATGGATTATTCTGCCGTCAGCAAACGATCCAGATCAACTGAAAAACACTAAAAAGTGTAACTACGGAGAAAAAGGTGAGTAAACAACATTATAGCTTCAGTTTGTGCTCCCATGACGGCTTGGCTCGTGGCTGCAGTTACCTGAAGCGCCAGTAGCGGCAGTCGTGAGTTTCATTTCTTAATCTTGCCTCAAGTCCCTTTAAAGGAGCTGTATCATGCTTTTCAAATGTTCCAAAAGTCAAATACAGGCATTTATAAGCTAGATATGTTCCCATCGTTACTTTAGAAACTAATTTGGCGTTAAATATTAGTTTTTCGATGCATCTAATTTCCAACACGGAAGTAAGATGGCTGACTGTACTGAACCGCGGAGCTCTCGACCAATTGCAGCATGTTTTACGCCCATTTCATGACGTCGCCCCGGAAGAGACACTTATTCTGAAGGGTCACAGAATTGTCTGTAGCACCGGCAGCTCTCATGTGGATGTTAGTAGTAAACATTGATGGATAATTACTCCGATCGACGGGATAAAACAGACCAGCCTGTTATGGAGCTGTATGCGCTCGACCCAGAGTCTGATATGGAGTTTGAAGTACACGCAGGACCACAGAAGTACCACAGAGACCCTGACAAGTAAGTAATTTAGCGAACAAATCATAGGCCAACAGTTAGCGCTGAGCTAAGCAGCACTCACATGGATCTTGTAAACATTGATGGATAATCGGACTCCGATCGACGAGATCAAACGGAGGAGCCTGTTATGGAGCTGTATGCGCTCGACCCAGAGTCTGATATGGAGTTTGAAGTACACGCAGTACCACAGAAGTACCACAGAGACCCCTGACAAGTAAGTAAATTAGCGAACAAATCATAGCCTAACAGTTAGCATTGAGCTGAGAGATGTGTTGACTCACCAGTGTTGTTGTCTGTCCATGCGCGTTTTTATAGTAGGAACTGCGTCATGTTTCAGAAGTAATCCCAGAGAAAAGAAACACTTTACTGCCCGAGATTCATGAAGTTGTCAGGAGTGAAGTTCACACACAAAGTTGAGTTTTTTTTCCTGCTCCTGAAGTTAAAATCCAACCACTTCTGGCAAGTCGATTCATCCAGTAGGTACAACAAATACACTCCCACGCTGAACGTAACTGCATTTTCCCCAACTTGCTGTCCTCTAGAGCTTAGAAAAAAAGAAGAAAAAAAAAAGGAAGAAAATTCTCCTGAACTCTGGAGCAAACGTCTGTTAGCTGATGGCTGCTTGTCTCTGAGGAAATCTTCCTGCAGGTGTTAGTTTCTTCCTCAGAGAGTGTGTATAGGATTCTCTGAGTTTCTGTTCAACAGAGGGCGTCTTGCTACGATACTGAGCGTGCGCATTTGGACTTTCGTGATTGGTGCCACGTTCATACGTAACGGGGTGGGTAGTCAGCCGTTTGCAGGGAGGTAGCGCTTGGTTTAAATATTCATGTAGATTACTCAAATATGCATGAATGAAGAAAAATAACGATTTAAATCATTTCTTGATGAGGAAATAACAGACTGACATGCTGAAAAGCTCTTAAAAGTCCATTTTTCATGATAGGGCTCCTTTAAACAACCAGACATCAAGGTTTATTTATTTTATTTTATTTTATTTTTTATAATTCTCTGTGTTTCTCTAATCATCATATAGATAAAGTTTACCTGTCCAGGGTCTGTAGACAGAATAGTAGTTTTTTTTTTTTTTTTAAGCCTGGCACAGTATATATATGTAGGGTTTCCGTGGGTCATTAAAAAGCATGAAAAGTCTGACTGCTGATGGGAATAACTAAAATGTCAGTCAGTCTCAAAGTCTTGACTTTAGTGCAGGTCCACCTTTGTCAGAGTAAATGTTTCCACGCTGCGCGGCGGGGAGCGTGACGTGAAACAATACGAAAAATCCGAGGGTGACAAAAAAAGAAATCTTCCCAGTCATGGACAGGTTCCTGCTAAAGCCCAAACACAAACGGTAACAGCTGCTGTCAAGTGTTTACCAACTACACTGTGCAACACTGCAGTCATACAGGTCAGAAACTGGAAATATGGAAGCATGGGTCATGATTCCAGACTGAGACAGCGGTGGTCGTAGAGACAACAAGAACTCTGATTCTGTTTATTACACAGTTAAAGACGGAGAAACTGTTTGCTGATGTCAGAGAATTTAGCAAGGTTGAATTCAGATGTGTGTAGCCTAGGGATGCACGATATTGGAATTTTTGACGATATCCAATATACATATATTTTAAAACTCATGTGGCCGATAACCAATATTAAAGCTGAAAATAATAAGCAGTCATTGCAAATAGCTGTTTTGTTATCCATTTCCAACACTGAAAAATAGGGGTGGGAAAAAATATTGATATACTGAAATATTGTGATATATTCATATACAAATATAAAATTGATATTTAAAAACACGGTATCAATCTATTTTACTAAAAAAAATCTTGTGAGATTTCATTCTCTTAAAAATCTCATATTGTGTTAATTCTCACGAGATTTTGTTACAGAATGATGAAATATTGCGAGATTTCATTAGTAAAATAGATCGATACCTCATTTTTAAATGTCAGTATGATATCAGCATATAAAAATATCACAAAATTTTTGTGAATTCTCGTGAGATATTGTAACAGAACGATGAAATATTGCGAAATTTCATCAGTAAAATATATCGATACAGCATTTTTAAATGTCAATATTGCGATATGTCAGTGTATCGATATTTTTTCCCACCCCTAGTCTCTACAGTTTGAAAGTCTGTTTTAAAAAAAAGTTTTTGAAGAAGTAGTTTTGGGGGTTTCTCTAGAAAGAGCAGGATGATTGATATCGGTGGGGTGGCTGATGTCCGATACTCAGTTTTAAGGCTGATATAGGTCGATACCAACAGGGGTCACATTATATCGTGCATCCCTAGTGTGGCCATATAGGAGGTCTGCAGTAGCCTCATGAGACCATCCAGATCTTGCGAGCTTCAGGTTTTCACTCGCAGATCAGTCTGGCTTCTTTCCATAGGCTGGGGCCCAATCTTTGAGCCCCCCCGCACACGCGAAAGCGGCGCAAATGACGCCAAGGGGGGAGAGTTTTCCTGGAGGCGGAGGGAGGCTACCCTTTCGTCCACCGGGGTGAACCCCAACGCACAGGCGGCGAGCCGGGGGGCAATGAGTATGCCCACCCCCGCTCGCCGCCTCTCGCCCGGAGCAACTCCAGAGTGGAACAAGGTCCAGCCCCTCTCGAGGATGGTGTTCCCAGAGCCCAAGCTGTGCGTCGAGGTGAGTCCAACTATATCTAGTCGGAACCGCTCGACCTCGCGCACCAGCTCAGGCTCCTTTCCAACCAGAGAGGTGACATTCCACGTCCCTAGAGCTAGCTTCTGCAGCCGGGGGTCGGACCGCCAGGGTCTCCCCCGCCCAACTCACAATGCACCCACAATGCACAACTGTCTAAATAATAATGATGTTATCATTAATACTATTATTATTAATTGTCTAATATTTACATGCTACAAGGGCATGTACTAGTACATAATGCAGTCTAAAATGCCCCTATTATGTTTAGTAAATTAGAAGTAAACAGCTTTGTCAAACAGAGACTGAGCATTTAGGCCTGCTTTGTTATTCATGTAACAGGTGTACCTTCATTTGCATTTGAAACCTCGGCAATCAAGCCTAAGAGTCAAAGCTCCATCGAAGAGGTCACACATCAAAGTTCAAGTGTTTTAACACCTGCCCTGCCCCCAGCAGGAGCTTTGTGTTCAGAGAGAAGTTGTTGTGATCTACAGTGCCCCAGACCTGAGTTAGGTAAATGGCATACTCTTATCCCCAAAAAGCAGTACAAAGAATCTGTGAGTGATTCAGCATTTATTAACAAAAACAAAGTGCAAGAAACAAAATACTTAGATTAACACAATATCAAACAGATAAAAAAAAAAGCAACTAAGAAAAAATATGGCATCTTAAGTAAACAAATAAATAAATAAATATAAAATCAATGAAATGTAAGACGCTTTATTAATGCTGGTTGGGTAATTAAATAACAAACAAGAAAAATATTGAGGATAATGATGAATATAATAATAGAAATAATAATAATTAGTATAATTAATAACGAAAATAAAATAATAGTAAACAGAAGCTATACAGGGGAAAAGGATGACAGAATTCACATAAGCCACAACATACTTGCATTAACACTATACCAAACTGAAAAAAGGGGAACTAACAGTGAAAAAAAATATGGTATCTTTAGTAATATAAATTAAATTAAATGGAAAGCATAAATGAATAAATATAAATAAATATTAAATATAATAATAATAATAATAATAATAATAATAATAATAATAATAATAATTACAATGATAATGAAGGAGAAGATTATGACAACAATATAATAACAACAATAATAAACATAATAGAAGTTGTGCAGGGGAAAAGGATGACAGAATTCACATAAGCCACAACATACTTGCATTAACACTATACCAAACTGAAAAAAGGGGAACTAACAGTGGAAAAAAATATGGTATCTTTAGTAATATAAATTAAATTAAATGGAAAGCATAAATGAATAAATATAAATAAATATTAAATATAATAATAATAATAATAATAATAATAATAATAATAATAATTACAATGATAATGAAGGAGAAGATTATGACAACAATATAATAACAACAATAATAAACATAATAGAAGTTGTGCAGGGGAAAAGGTTGACTGAATTCACAAAGAACCACAATATACTTGTATTAACACTATAACAAATAGATAAAAAAAAGGAATTAACAACAAAGAAATATGCTACTCTAGTAATAAAAATTAAATAGGAATTTCAATGGATGATAATGATAATAACAATGACAATAATAATAATAATGATAACAACAACAATAATGATAATATTAATATTAATAATAACTAGAAAATTTCTGAAGAAATTTTGAATGCTGCCAATCTGCTACCCACGTCGAACAGAGCGGCAGCCATGTTACAAAGATGGATTAACAGACAGAAAGACAAAGCTGTGAGACAGACTGTGACACAGACAGAGAGTGAGTGAGACAGACTGAGAAAGACAGACAGAAGGTGAGTGAGACAGACTGAGAAACACAGA
>JALJCO010012260.1:0-17706 GCA_023101725.1 Atherinomorus stipes | reverse complement strand
CCAGTCAGCATCCGAACCTTTAATCCCAGTCAGATTCTAGAACCTTTAATCCCAGTCAGCATCAAGAACCTTTAATCCCAGTCAGCATCAGAACCTTTAATCCCAGTCAGCATCCAGAACCTTTAATCCCAGTCAGCATCAGAACCTTTAATCCCAGTCAGCATCAGAACCTTTAATCCCAGTCAGCATCAGAACCTTTAATCCCAGTCAGCATCTAGAACCTTTAATCCCAGTCAGCATCAGAACCTTTAATCCCAGTCAGCATCTAGAACTTTTAATCCCAGTCAGCATCCAGAACCTTTAATCCCAGTCAGCATCTAGAACCTTTAATCCCAGTCAGCATCCAGAACCTTTAATCCCAGTCAGCATCCAGAACCTTTAATCCCAGTCAGCATCTAGAACCTTTAATCCCAGTCAGCATCAGAACCTTTAATCCCAGTCAGCATCAGAACCTTTAATCCCAGTCAGCATCCAGAACCTTTAATCCCAGTCAGCATCAGAACCTTTAATCCCAGTCAGCATCTAGAACCTTTAATCCCAGTCAGCATCAGAACCTTTAATCTCAGTCAGCATCTAGAACCTTTAATCCCAGTCAGCATCTAGAACCTTTAATCCCAGTCAGCATCAGAACCTTTAATCTCAGTCAGCATCTAGAACCTTTAATCCCAGTCAGCATCAGAACCTTTAATCCCAGTCAGCATCAGATCCTTTGATCCCAGTCAGGATCCAGAACCTTTAATCCCAGTCAGCATCTAGAACCTTTAATCCCAGTCAGCATCAGAACCTTTAATCCCAGTCAGCATCAGAACCTTTAATCCCAGTCAGCATCCAGAACCTTTAATCCCAGTCAGCATCAGAACCTTTAATCCCAGTTTGTCACTTTCTGCTCACTTGTTGATCTTTGGCTGCTCCTGATTGGACGTTACCGTTAATTTAAGCTCTGATTGGTGGAAAGTTGGACAGAGGTGTCTCCATCATCATGTCCAGGTCTACATTGCGGTCTCTTAGCAACATAGTAGTGATGGTGATGTTTTTATGATGAAGATGGGACGAATAATGGCGTTATCATGGATTATTGTGGATTTACCAGATCGTCTCTGAATAAACACATGAAGTGGTGGACTGTGAACCTGCTGGACGGTAGGGCTGGGACAAAAAATCGATACACTGAAATATCGCGATGTTTTTATGTGCTGATATATCGATATGTAAAAATGTGGTATCAATCTATTTTACTAATGAAATCTCGTGAGATTTCGTTGTTCAGTCAAGAAATCTCGCAGGTTTTCGTGAAATCGTGAGATTTCGTTGGAAAAAATAGATAAATATTGCATTTTTGAATCTCTATATGAAATCTGCATATGAAAATATCGCGATTTTTCGATGTATCGATTTTTTTTCCCAGCCCTACTGGTCTGTAAATGTGTGCATGCGTTGGTACATTTGGACGAGGATTAGAGCCACTGAAGAGTAACGCAGAGCATTAAAGGGATAACCTGTAACTTCAGTGTAATGTAAGAAGTAATAGATGATTTATAGGGTCAATATTTAGCACTTTAAAGGTACAATATGTAAAAAAAAAACAAAGGTCAGCAGAAAAATGTGATATATAATCCAAACCTGTGTTTCTATTGATGTGTAATCGCATCACTGGAACAGCGGTTATATATTTTCTTAGAATCAGTCATTTATATCTACTTGCGGGGGTGCACATACATGGAGGCTGCCATATTTGTGCCACAGAACCTCTGAACTAAAACTGCTGTTCCAGCTTTGTTTAATGGGAGTTAGAGACTGTTTGGGATCAGTGATGCCTTAAAAGACGTTAAAGTAGTTCCTCATAGTCCGGTCACAGCTGCACCCGAGACCCCTGATGAAGACATCGTCATGTCTGGGAGAAGTTTGGCCACTAACGGCCACCGTACATTCACAACAGAGCTGGAATATGACGTCATGTGAAAAAAATCGTCTCTGCTTTCAAATACCAGCTTTACCAGTAGATGTCAGTAATTCTGGGGGGGGGGGGGGGTATCGATTTTTGATGTGATACCCGCATCAAAAATCAGGTTACAG
The DNA here is from genome assembly GCA_023101725.1 of Atherinomorus stipes. Taxonomy (NCBI): domain Eukaryota; kingdom Metazoa; phylum Chordata; class Actinopteri; order Atheriniformes; family Atherinidae; genus Atherinomorus; species Atherinomorus stipes. The sequence goes on along the minus strand of JALJCO010012260.1, from coordinate 15,633 downwards.
ACTGTTGTGGGTGCTACCCAGACAACACGTCTGTCCTCAGGAGGACACGGAGGACACGCACGGAGGACGTCCAGCTGGACCGAGCATGTGGACGCACGGAGGACGTCCAGCTGGACCGAGCATGTGGACGCACGGAGGACGTCCAGCTGGACCGAGCATGTGGACGCACGGAGGACGTCCAGCTGGACCGAGCATGTGGACGCACGGAGGACGTCCAGCTGGACCGAGCGCATGGACGCACGGAGGACGTCCAGCTGGACCGAGCGTGTGTACGCACGGAGGACGTCCAGCTGGACCGAGCGTGTGGACGCACGGAGGACGTCCAGCTGGACCGAGCGCGTGGACGCACGGAGGACGTCCAGCTGGACCGAGCGCGTGGACGTACGGAGGACGTCCAGCTGGACCGAGCGCGTGGACGCACGGAGGACGTCCAGCTGGACCGAGCGCGTGGATGCACGGAGGACATCCAGCTGGACCGAGCGCGTGGACGTACGGAGGACGTCCAGCTGGACAGAGCGCGTGGACGTACGGAGGACGTCCAGCTGGACTGAGCGCGTGGACGCACGGAGGACGTCCAGCTGGACCGAGCATGTGGACGCACGGAGGACGTCCAGCTGGACCGAGCATGTGGACGTACGGAGGACGTCCAGCTGGACCGAGCGTGTGGACGCACGGAGGACGTCCAGCTGGACCGAGCGCGTGGACGCACGGAGGACGTCCAGCTGGACCGAGCGCGTGGACTATAATAATTATAGTTATTATATTATGATTTTCATAATAATCATAGTAATAATTATATGTATAATTATATATGTGTTTGGCCGAATATTTCTATAATAATTATTCATTTATTATTAGCATCTTTGATTGTTGTCATAATCTCTATTTTATTGACTTTTATTCATCATCTTTAATTGGTTTAATTGTACTTTATTAACTCATACAGCTTGATAAGGTACAAAAATGGACCATGAAGGTACAGAAATGTCTTTCAGAAAGGAACCCCCCCAGCAACAAGCTTTGGACCCTTTTAGGTACAAACTGGAACCTCTGTTTCTGAGTGTGTATAATTTCTTTTCCATTTTCTGAAAAACTGTTAGATACGTTTTTTTTCTTCAGTGGCTCAAAGCCTCGTCAGTAAATACAAACTAATTTACAATGAAAACAGAGGCTAATTGTGGCTGCACGGTCATTTACACGGGGGGGGGGGGGGGGACCCTGGAATATGGCGGCACTCGGGTGCCGGGATCTCGTGGAGCTTTAAGGGTTAATCGTCTCCTGTGTGGTGAGGCGGTCGCAGCAGCAGAAGCAGGACAGCTGAAGCTGCTCAGGATTGTGGGTCACCGACAGGACGAGCGTGTCGCAGCCGTATGAAGGAGGCTTCCCCGGGGGGGGACCAGTGCTGCCCCGCCCGGGGGCCCATCATCATCATCCTCTGTGTCCATTCAGCAAACCACAGCACACTTCCTCTGACACACACACACACAAACACACACTCATTGTGCGACATATGTCTGGGTGAAAGGTCGGGAAGACTCCCAATGCTGAGGGTGAGGAAACAAAAGGGAAGAGCCGCTTTCACACACAGATACAGATTTCTATACTTTCACTAAGAAAACAAAAGCAACGGGAAGCTTTTCCATATGCAGGGTTTACATTAACAACATAGGATTTTATATATATATATATATATATATATATATATATATATATATATATAAAAATGTATATATATATATATATATATATATATATATATATATATATATATATATATATATATATACACACACACACATATAAACATATATATTTTTATATATATATATATATATATATACACACATATATATACATATATATTTATATACACACACACATATATATATATATATATATATATATATATATATATATATATATATATATATATATATATATATATATATATATATATATATATATATATAGGGTCACAAGGGTGACCTGTTCAAGAAAGGCAGCATACACGTCATAAAAACTAAGCAAATAGACAAAAATACCAAAAATAAAATTTAAGATTTTAAAATAAATAAAATAATATCGGGCAATAGTTGTGACAATAATTTAAAACAGTGACAAATTAAGAGTGAAAACAGATGTTGCTGACTGGATATGTGATGCTGACTTTTTAAAAATGTTGCAAAAAGCATCAGTGAAACAGGATCTGTTCGTGTCAGAGGGAGCAGAAACGCCGAAAGCTTTCTTTCCTTTTTCTGTTCGCACACGAGGAACAGAGAGAAGGAACCGTCCTTAGAGCGTGAGGCATAACTGCCTTCCAGATCTCCAATAAAAGAACATGAATAAGCTGGAAGCAGACCAAGAAGAGACTCCTAAACCAGGATCATCCAAAGTATGCATGACCTGATATGCAGGGGGCGGCATGCCCTAGATCGGCATTTAAAACCAGTTTTAGATGCTCAAGACGGATCTGCACTTCATCGAAGGCGGCCTGTAGGAATCTGGATGCCAGAGCAACTGAATGAGAATAGCTATAAATCACACAGTCATCTGCGTAGAAATGGTACGCGGTATTTGACAAATTTTCACACGTGGTGATAAAAACTGTAAATAAGATGGGCCCTAAGACAGAACCTTGTGGTACCCCTTTTTTAACATTACGAGGGTTAGGATTCATGCTTTTATTTCATCTGGTATCGATTATTGGCTGCAGACACAGAAGATGTTCAGTCCTAGTCCTGCTCGATCTATTATCTGCCTTTGACTCGGTTGACCATACGATCACGATCAATCGGCTGCGGGATTGGGTGGGCGTGGCAGGTCCAGTGCTACAGTGGTTTTCCTTTATTTGGTTGGTAGGAGCTTTAGTGTGTTTGTCAATGATGTGATGTCTGACCCAGCAGATCTGCAGTGTGGTGTCCCACAGGGCTCAGTCCTGGGACCCCTTCTCTTTTTATTATATCTCCTTCCCCTTGGTCAGATGTGGCCTACCATGATGACATACAGTTGTATTGCTCCTTTAAAACCTCAGATTCATAAACTCCACTCGTTGATTAACTGTCTGTCTCAGTGGGTTCCTCAGTCAAATCAAGTCTTTGCAATCTCGGACTAATTTTTGACGATAGTATGTCTTTAGCACAACGGTCAAAAAAATGAACATCTCTAAAATGAGGCACATTGTTTCACAGGAGAATTATTCACGCGTTTATTTCTTCTGGACGTGATTCTTGCAACAGCCTGTTTATTCGCCCGAATAAGAAGAAGGTGGCTCGCCTACAGCACGTCCAGAACTCTGCTGCCGGCTTCTGACCCGCGTAAACAGCAGAGCCCATACCACCCCCATCCTGAAGTCCTGCTCTGGCTCCTCGTTGTTTTAGGATAAATTTTAACATCCTGGTCCGGACTTTAGGGCCCTTCATGGTCAGGCGCCTGGCTGCACTGCTGGTCTGATCCAGCCGCATACCTCTGCTCGTAGTCTGAGGTCTTCAGGCCAGAAACTGTTGATGGTCCCTCGGACCTGCTATAAAACCAGAGACCGGTCTTTTATAGCGGTGGTGTCCCGTCTCTGCTGTTTGCGCAGGCACACAGTCCACCTACACATTCTGCTTATTTATTTAATGTTTTATTTGATTTTATCGGATTTTCTTGTATTATGTGAAGCACTTCGTGACGCCCGTCTGTGAAAAGCGCTGTACAAATAAAAGTTACTTACTTACTTATTGTAATTCTGCTTTTACTTGTTTTAATAAGAGGACACGCCAGAACGTCCGCACCCCCCTATTCTGTCAAATCTTCACTGGCTTCCAGTTAAATTTCGAATCCATTTTAAAATCTTAATCTTGACCTTCCAGGCACTGCATGCCCCCCCCGTATATTATTGATCTGCTGTGTCCCTACACCTCAGGGTGCACCCTCCATTCCTCAGACCAGAGTCTCCTGAAGGTCCCAAAGACCAGTTTTAAAACCGGGGGGACCTGGCCTTTAAGACTGTACCCCCAGCCTCTGGAATGAGCCCCCCCCCCCCCCCCCACCCCCCATCTGGTTGACTGTGTGGAAACTTTTATAAAACAGCTAAAGACGTTTTTATTTAGAAAAGCTTTCGGTTGATTTGATTGTGATTTGACTGAGTTTTATTCTGTTATTTTGTGTTTCTTATTATATTTTAATATGTTATATATATGTATATATATATATATGTATATATATATACATATATATATACATATATATATATATGTATATATATATACATATATATATATACATATATATATATATGTATATATATATACATATATATATATATATATATATATGTATATATATATATATATATGTATATACATACACATTTAGCCTCATTGTACACACACACACACATATATATATATATATATTATATATATATACATATCTATATCCACCAGTTCCGCACATTGACTCATTTATCTGAATATTGGAATAAAAACAGGTAAATGTGAGTTTCCGCTGCTGGACAGACACGGAGGTGTCTCAGCTGACGGGACAGGTGTGGACGCATCTGGACTGTTCATTCAGGGGGGTAAGGACGCAGGGGCGACCCATGTCACCGCACCTCCACGCGCCCCCCCAGCCGGATTCAAACCGGAGAACAGAAAAGCCCTCATCCTGGACTTAATGACGTCCGCGGCTCGCGCTCATGACCTCATGCCTCCAGTCAACATGGCCGCAACATGACCAGGTGAAGAAGTCACGCGCTGAAGTTAATAACCCCCCCAGCTCAGAGCGGGATACCTGCTAGCGGTAATGCACCCCCCCCCCCCCCCCCCCCGTTAGCTTATGAGCTGCACTACTTTTCCAGCCAGTTTACATTATTTTACCCGCATATCACCAGTCTGAACTGGGAGGGGGAGCGTATTACCGCGGGAGGCGGGAGCAGCTAACTGCGGGTGATGCTGCGCTTGACCCCTCCATCCAGACGTCCCGCTCCGAGGACCGCTGACCCCCCCTCGCGGGTCGCGTTACTTACGCCCTGGCTCTGGGGAAGCCCATGGAGAGCAGCACGTCCAGGCTGGAGCCGCATTTCACCGAACCCGCCCGGTTCTGCCGGAGCCTCCGCGGGACGATTCTGCTGTACAGGTCGTCTTTGGCGGCCATGGCCCCCCCCCTTCCTCCGGTCCGCGGCGAGTCCGGCACAGTCCACCAGCACGCGGACGACTGGTCCGCGAGCGTCAGAGAGCGGAGCGGAGGCAGCAGCATCAGCGCGCGGACACACGGAGCCGCAGCTCCGCCCCCCGGCGGCACGCGCACGCAACACAAGACAAAACAACACCAATCTGTTTGTTTGTTGATTTGTTGTTTTAATTCTTTAAAAAAAAAAAAAAAAAAAGGTGTGTGTGTAAATGTATAAAAAGAAAAAAAAGGAACAGATGGATCATTCAGCGGGATTTTTATTCAACTGCATGGTTTATTCATTTTTACTAAAAGGTGTTTTATCATAATTACAAACATATGGACCCCCCCATAGGACGCGGGGATGGTTTTATATTTCGCGTTATGGAACAGGATTAGGAAAAACTAAATGCAATTCTGAGATTACAGTCAGAATTATGATTTTTTTCAGAGATTAGGAGAAATAAATCTCCCAAATTAAAAAAAACAAAAACAAAAACTCCTTAAGTTTTTTTCTTTACATGTCTTTACAGATTTTTTTTTTTTTTAATATCCTGGGGAGGGGGGAGGAAAAAGGAACTTGGGGGAAATAAATCTCCTGAATTAAAAAAAAAAAAAAAAAAAGATTAAAAAAAAAGGTTATGAAAAAAAAAAGACAGAATTCAGACTTTTTCAGAAACTGGGGGGTGGAAAAGTCAGAATTCTGTCTCTTTTTTTTTCATAATTTTTTTTAATCTTTTTTTTTTTTTTTTAAATTCAGGAGATTTATTTCCCCCAAGTTCCTTTTCCCCCTCCCCAGGATATTAAAAAAATCTCCATGAGTTTTTTTTTTCCTTAAAAAAAATAAAAAAATCTGTGAAAAGTGAGAGTTCTGACTTTAATCTCAGAATTCTGGTTCTTTCCTTCAGTGGCCCAAATCCTTGTCTGTACAATATCTTTGCACTCCCTCATAAAACTGAGTCTGATGGACACGAATAGAAAACGGCGCGTTCAAACAGCGATGCTGGCTTTCTCCGGGGTGTTTCTGGTCTTTAACGTCCTCACAGGGATGATGACGTCAGCGTAACACCTGACCAGAGACGATTCACAGAGAAGTCTGAAGTTTTTATCATCCAGAAACAAAGTTATTGCTGCTGCGAGTTAAAAATCCACATTCAGCTTCATCTGGATGAGAGAAGCAACGCTTACGATAAAAACAGGATTCATGAAAGTGACGACCAATAATTCAGAATATTTCTCACAGACAGAGTTTGGATCTGGATTCTGGTCCAGATCCACACTTATCAGTTGCTTCTGTTGATTGAATTTTAGTTTAAAAACAATGAAAAAGTAGGAACGAGCCAGTCTTCTGAACGGTTCTTTAGAGGGAACGGATCCTAAAGATCCGGCTCCTTTCAGAGAGCCGTTATTCGTTCTGTACCGGATGCTGGCTGAAACGGACGGATGAAGACCAGAAACAGCAAAGGAAAGCAGCCTCGTGCACTCTCGTGGCCGTGCACGTCCACCGTTTAATGAGGGAAGGCAAGAGATAAAAGTCTCCGTGTCCCCTGGTGGTCTCCGAACAAACATAATGATCTGTAAAAATACTTCCATTGGTGTAAAAAAATGACATTATTATACAAATAGACTTAAATTTAGCAGCTTATCTATGAAATGAAGTCATCGTGTGGAGGAAACTGTTCTATAATCTTTATACAGCATAATTAAAGTCTGAAACTAGCTTATCAGTTTGTTCCTCTTCTGAGGACACAGAGAAAAATCACTCCCAACGTCACAAAAGAGAGAAAGACGTCCCAAATAATGCTGATTATTGTAATTTGTAGTTCACGGCGTCTCCTCTGCTCGTTGCCGTGGTAAATCCGGGGAAACGTTTCCAGCGAGCGGGGAGAATGTGAGGCTAGCGCTGGCCTGCCGCGGCCGTGGCAGATGGGATGTACGGGGAGATGATGCAGAACACACAGCCCGCCTCCTGGAAAGCCTGCCGCATCTCCACCTGGTGGACGAGAGAGGAACTGCATCGGTCACTCGCACACAAACAAACCGCATAAAAAACAACGTGGGAGACCGAGAAAATGTCCCCACGAGAGCAAGACGTCCCCACGGTGATGGTAAAAATCCAGAACATGGTCCCCATAATGTTGCAAAAACGCACCCACGCACACTAACACACACACACCTCATCATGATGAAGTGGAACGAGAGATTCTCATCGTGATGAGGTGGAACGGGAGATTCTCATCGTGATGAGATGGAACAGGAGATTCTCATCGTGATGAGGTGGAACGGGAGATTCTCATAGTGATGAGATTGAACGGGAGATTCTCATAGTGATGAGATTGAACAGGAGATTCTCATCGTGATGAGATGGAACAGGAGATTCTCATCATAATGAGGTGGAACGGGAGATTATCATCGTGATGAGATGGAACGGGAGATTCTCATCGTGATGAGATGGAACAGGAGATTCTCATCGTGATGAGATGGAACAGGAGATTCTCATCGTGACAATGTGGAATGGGAGATTCTCATCGTGATGAGGTGGAACGGGAGATTCTCATCACGATGAGGTGGAACGGGAGATTCTCATCACGATGAGGTGGAACGGGAGATTCTCATCACGATTAGGTGGACCGGGGAGATTCTCATCACGATTAGGTGGACCGGGAGATTCTCATCATGATGGGATGGAACGGGAGATTCTCATCACGATAAGGTGGAACGGCAGATTCTCATCACGATGAGGTGGACCGGGAGATTCTCATCACGATGAGGTGGAACGGGAGATTCTCATCACGATGAGGTGGACCGGGAGATTCTCATCACGATGAGGTGGAACGGGAGATTCTCATCACGATTAGGTGGACCGGGAGATTCTCATCGTGATGAGGTGGAACAGGAGATTCCCATCACGCTGAGGTGGAACGGGAGATTCCCATCACGATGAGGTGGAACGGGAGATTCTCATCACGATGAGGTGGAACGGGAGATTCTCATCACGATGAGGTGGAACGGGGAGAGTCTCATCACGATGAGGTGGAACGGGAGATTCTCATCGTGATGAGGTGGAACGGGAGATTCTCATCACGCTGAGGTGGAACAGGAGATTCTCATCGTGATGAGGGGGGGGGGGGGGGGGGGGGGGGTGGAACGGGAAATTCTCATCATGATGAGGTGGAACGGGAGATTCTCATCACGCTGGGAGGTGGAACGGGAGATTCTCATCATGATGAGGTGGAACGGGAGATTCTCATCACGCTGAGGTGGAACGGCAGATTCTCATCACGCTGAGGTGGAACGGGAGATTCTCATCACGCTGAGGTGGAACGGGAGATTCTCATCACGATGAGGTGGAACGGAAGATTCTCATCACGATGAGGTGGAACGGGAGATTCTCATCACGATGAGGTGGAACGGGAGATTCTCATCACGATGAGGTGGAACGGGAGATTCTCATCACGATGAGGGTGGAACGGGAGATTCTCATCGTGATGAGGTGGAACGGGAGATTCTCATCACGATGAGGTGGAACGGGAGAGTCTCATGATGAAGAGGTGGAACGGGAGATTCTCATCACGATGAGGTGGAACGGGAGAATCTCATCACGATGAGGTGGAACGGGAGAATCTCATCACGATGAGGTGGAACGGGAGATTCTCATCACGATGAGGTGGAACGGGAGATTCTCATCATGATGAGGTGGAACGGGAGATTCTCATCACGATGAGGTGGAACGGGAGATTCTCATCGTGATGAGGTGGAACGGGAGATTCTCATCGTGATGAGGTGGAACGGGAGATTCTCATCGTGATGAGGTGGAACGGGAGATTCTCATCACGATGAGGTGGAACGGGAGATTCTCATCGTGATGAAGTGGAACAGAGAGATTCTCATCATGATGAGGTGGAACGGGAGAATCTCATCATGATGAGGTGGAACGGGAGATTCTCATCACGATGAGGTGGAACGGGAGATTCTCATCCTGATGAGGTGGAACGGGAGATTCTCATCGTGATGAGGTGGAACGGGAGATTCTCATCGTGATGAGGTAGAACGGGAGATTCTCATCGTGATGAGGTGGAACGGGAGATTCTCATCATGATGAGGTGGAACGGGAGATTCTCATCACGCTGAGGTGGAACGGGAGATTCTCATCAAGATGAGGTGGAACGGGAGATTCTCATCAAGATGAGGTGGAACGGGAGATCCTCATCCTGATGAGGTGGAACGGGAGATTCTCATCACGATGAGGTGGAACGGGAGATTCTCATCGTGATGAGGTGGAACGGGAGATTCTCATCGTGATGAGGTGGAACGGGAGATTCTCATCACGATGAGGTGGAACGGGAGATTCTCATCGTGATGAGGTGGAACGGGAGATTCTCATCGTGATGAGGTGGAACGGGAGATTCTCATTATGATGAGGTGGAACGGGAGATTCTCATTATGATGAGGTGGAACGGGAGATTCTCATCACGTTGAGGTGGAACGGGGAGATTCTCATTATGATGAGGTGGAACGGGAGATTCTCATTATGATGAGGTGGAACGGGAGATTCTCATTATGATGAGGTGGAACGGGAGATTCTCATTATGATGAGGTGGAACGGGAGATTCTCATCGTGATGAGATCGAATGGGAGATTCTCATCGTGATGAGGTGGAACGGGAGATTCTCATCGTGTAACCTTGAACCCTCTTCATATAGAGTATCTGCACTGTGCACTACATCCACCTCGTATGCATGTTATACGAGATTGTTTTAAAAAATCCTACTTAATTAAAGTGTTATTTTATGTTTGTTCTGTTCTGTTTTTATTTAGGTGTAAATTCTGACTAAAAGATTTTCTAAAGTCAGATTGAACCAGCGTCAACGTCTCGTTCTCCTTATATTCTATCCAACTCATGACCTCATGACCCCCAAACAGGTGCTGCACAGGTTCTTGGTTCTGCAGTCTTACCAATCTGGCCTGGTCCAGACACAGACCCAGCACTGCCCCCCCACTCCCAGGCAGCTTCACCGCCGAGCCGAACTGCAGGGACCAGAGAAATGCCATGAACACAGCTGGAGTTAAAGCAGACAGACGCAGTCAGACACGGGGAAGCTTTCAGACCCACCTGCCTCGCCAGCTGAGCCATTCGGAGGTTTCCGGGACCCAGACAGTCATCGGTGTAGACAGACCTGTGGGACGCTGCTGTCATTAGTTTGGTTGTGTTGCAGATTTTTCTCTAGCAAACAACAAAGTCTCTGAAAATGTAAGAGTATTTCTAGTCCCATCTGACTTTCCTTTAACCAGAAGAAGTAGGAGCTGACAACAGTGGAAGTTTGGAAGTTTATCATAACTATTATCAAAACGGAGTTTTCTGTTCTTATGCTGCTCCTTTCCTGATTATCATGCACATTTAAACCGTGTTTGCATGTAGGTAACAGCTCTGCATAATTATGCCCCGTTTCCACCATCACCTCTGCTTGGTTAGCGGGCTTTTCTCCTCTGGGTTTCCCAGGCGCTGAGGTGATACATTTCTGTACCTGCTCAGGCGTGTTCTGAGTAAAGCGAACTATGTCTGGCTTCGTCTCACAGCATGACACTTATTTGCCAACGGGTTAGCCAATCAGATGTCAGGGTCAGAGTGTGACATCATGAAAAGAGCGACAGTTCACCCTCCCCACCAGTAAGTGGTGGTAACGCACCTCATCAATCGTCATAAACCGCCAGTAAAAGCAGCAGCAGAGGAGAAGATGAGACGTACGCAGGATGTTGCTACTTGTGATCATATTTTGGAAAGATGCTCGACCAGCTGAGTTACCTGTTCTCTGACTCACTCTGATGCTTTACCAGCTGCGTTATCTGTTCTCTGACTCAATCTGACGCTTTACCAGCTGAGTTACCTGTTCTCTGACTCAATCTGATGCTTTACCAGCTGAGTTACCTGTTCTCTGACTCGATCTGAGGCTTTACCAGCTGAGTTACCTGTTCTCTGACTCAATCTGATGCTTTACCAGCTGAGTTACCTGTTCTCTGACTCGATCTGAGGCTTTACCAGCTGAGTTACCTGTTCTCTGACTCAATCTGACGCTTTACCAGCTGAGTTACCTGTTCTCTGACTCAATCTGATGCTTTACCAGCTGAGTTACCTGTTCTCTGACTCAATCTGTTGCTTTACCAGCTGAGTTACCTGTTCTCTGACTCAATCTGATGCTTTACCAGCTGAGTTACCTGTTCTCTGACTCGATCTGAGGCTTTACCAGCTGAGTTACCTGTTCTCTGACTCAATCTGATGCTTTACCAGCTGAGTTACCTGTTCTCTGACTCAATCTGACGCTTTACCAGCTGAGTTACCTGTTCTCTGACTCAATCTGATGCTTTACCAGCTGAGTTACCTGTTCTCTGACTCAATCTGACGCTTTACCAGCTGAGTTACCTGTTCTCTGACTCAATCTGACGCTTTACCAGCTGAGTTACCTGTTCTCTGACTCGATCTGAGGCTTTACCAGATGAGTTACCTGTTCTCTGACTCAATCTGAGGCTTTACCAGCTGAGTTACCTGTTCTCTGACTCAATCTGATGCTTTACCAGCTGAGTTACCTGTTCTCTGACTCAATCTGACGCTTTACCAGCTGAGTTACCTGTTCTCTGACTCGATCTGAGGCTTTACCAGCTGAGTTACCTGTTCTCTGACTCAATCTGTTGCTTTACCAGCTGAGTTACCTGTTCTCTGACTCAATCTGATGCTTTACCAGCTGAGTTACCTGTTCTCTGACTCAATCTGATGCTTTACCAGCTGAGTTACCTGTTCTCTGACTCGATCTGAGGCTTTACCAGCTGAGTTACCTGTTCTCTGACTCAATCTGACGCTTTACCAGCTGAGTTACCTGTTCTCTGACTCAATCTGACGCTTTACCAGCTGAGTTACCTGTTCTCTGACTCAATCTGACGCTTTACCAGCTGAGTTACCTGTTCTCTGACTCAATCTGACGCTTTAACAGCTAAGTTACCTGTTCTCTGACTCAATCTGACGCTTTACCAGCTGAGTTACCTGTTCTCTGACTCAATCTGACGCTTTACCAGCTGAGTTACCTGTTCTCTGACTCAATCTGTTGCTTTACCAGCTGAGTTACCTGTTCTCTGACTCAATCTGACGCTTTACCAGCTGAGTTACCTGTTCTCTGACTCGATCTGATGCTTTACCAGCTGAGTTACCTGTTCTCTGACTCGATCTGAGGCTTTACCAGCTGAGTTACCTGTTCTCTGACTCGATCTGATGCTTTACCAGCTGAGTTACCTGTTCTCTGACTCGATCTGAGGCTTTACCAGCTGAGTTACCTGTTCTCTGACTCAATCTGTTGCTTTACCAGCTGAGTTACCTGTTCTCTGACTCAATCTGATGCTTTACCAGCTGAGTTACCTGTTCTCTGACTCAATCTGATGCTTTACCAGCTGAGTTACCTGTTCTCTGACTCAATCTGACGCTTTACCAGCTGAGTTACCTGTTCTCTGACTCAATCTGAGGCTTTACCAGCTGAGTTATCTGTTCTCTGACTCGATCTGATGCTTTACCAGCTGAGTTATATGTTCTCTGACTCGATCTGACGCTTTACCAGCTGAGTTACCTGTTCTCTGACTCAATCTGATGCTTTACCAGCTGAGTTACCTGTTTTCTGACTCAATCTGACGCTTTACCAGCTGAGTTACCTGTTCTCTGACTCAATCTGACGCTTTACCAGCTGAGTTACCTGTTCTCTGACTCAATCTGACGCTTTACCAGCTGAGTTACCTGTTCTCTGACTCAATCTGACGCTTTACCAGCTGAGTTACCTTTTCTGACTCAATCTGACGCTTTACCAGCTGAGTTACCTGTTCTCTGACTCAATCTGAGGCTTTACCAGCTGAGTTACCTGTTCTCTGACTCTATCTGATGCTTTACCAGCTGAGTTACCTGTTCTCTGACTCAATCTGATGCTTTACCAGCTGAGTTACCTGTTCTCTGACTCAATCTGACGCTTTACCAGCTGAGTTACCTGTTCTCTGACTCAATCTGACGCTTTACCAGCTGAGTTACCTGTTCTCTGACTCAATCTGAGGCTTTACCAGCTGAGTTACCTGTTCTCTGACTCAATCTGATGCTTTACCAGCTGAGTTACCTGTTCTCTGACTCAATCTGACGCTTTACCAGCTGAGTTACCTGTTCTCTGACTCGATCTGAGGCTTTACCAGCTGAGTTACCTGTTCTCTGACTCAATCTGTTGCTTTACCAGCTGAGTTACCTGTTCTCTGACTCAATCTGATGCTTTACCAGCTGAGTTACCTGTTCTCTGACTCAATCTGATGCTTTACCAGCTGAGTTACCTGTTCTCTGACTCGATCTGAGGCTTTACCAGCTGAGTTACCTGTTCTCTGACTCAATCTGACGCTTTACCAGCTGAGTTACCTGTTCTCTGACTCAATCTGACGCTTTACCAGCTGAGTTACCTGTTCTCTGACTCAATCTGACACTTTACCAGCTGAGTTACCTGTTCTCTGACTCAATCTGACGCTTTAACAGCTAAGTTACCTGTTCTCTGACTCAATCTGACGCTTTACCAGCTGAGTTACCTGTTCTCTGACTCAATCTGACGCTTTACCAGCTGAGTTACCTGTTCTCTGACTCAATCTGACGCCTTTACCAGCTGAGTTACCTGTTCTCTGACTCAATCTGACACTTTACCATCTGAGTTACCTGTTCTCTGACTCAATCTGACGCTTTACCAGCTGAGTTACCTGTTCTCTGACTCAATCTGTTGCTTTACCAGCTGAGTTACCTGTTCTCTGACTCAATCTGACGCTTTACCAGCTGAGTTACCTGTTCTCTGACTCGATCTGTTGCTTTACCAGCTGAGTTACCTGTTCTCTGACTCAATCTGACGCTTTACCAGCTGAGTTACCTGTTCTCTGACTCAATCTGGCGCTTTACCAGCTGAGTTACCTGTTCTCTGACTCACTCTGATGCTTTACCAGCTGAGTTACCTGTTCTCTGACTCAATCTGATGCTTTACCAGCTGAGTTACCTGTTCTCTGACTCAATCTGAGGCTTTACCAGCTGAGTTACCTGTTCTCTGACTCAATCTGACGGGACCTGGGTTCAAGTTCCCCTTCAAACGAACATTATTCTTTTTTTTCTCCCTCTGGTTTCTACCAGTTCTAAGCTCTACTGGACATCTCTCTAGCTAAAAGATTTGATGCTGGTTTGAAGACAAAGTTAGTACCACCAGCACCGCCTGTTCCAGCATTACATAACTCTCCGACAGAGCGCTTCTATGAACGCAGCTCCTGTAACTACCTGTCCAGAGTTTAGTTATCAGAACTGCACTATGAAATCCCCAGTGTTAAATTTGAGTTGTTAAGTCATATTTACTCTTTCAGAGTAATTCTAACACCATTGGGAGTAAAAAAACCACCAGTGCCGGTGAAAACTTCTCAAAAGTTAAAACAAGTTTCCTCTTTCAGTGTATAAATAACTCTATGAAGTGTAACCAAGTGCACCCAGGAAGACTCCACCCTCTTTGGCTTGAATATTTCCCATCATGCTTTGTGACTCCCCTGTATGGTCCTGCACTGTGAGAGTTAAGTGGAAACTGTATGTGATCCTTTGGCTCTCCTTGGTGTGCACAGTGTTATAATCTGTGCTGACTGTTAGTTCTTGCTTGGTAACTGTCAAAGTACCAATCTAATCTTTCACAACTCTCCCAAATTTCTGTGCCGATATTCAGGACAGTATGCATGATGGGAAATAATGTGTTAATATGAGTACAAAATCCTTTAGTATTCACCTCCGTTACCTCAAAGCAGGCTTTTTTTTTCATTTTTATACTTGAGAGCAACCCTGAGAGTTCATTTTACTGAGGTAGTGTTAGGCATTTAACTCTAGATTAGTGTTGACTTAAAACTCTGAGAACAGTGTAAAATGTACACTGACTCCTTGGACCCAAATAAACACCGAAATTGGTGTACAATATACTCCTGAAGTGTTGGATATATACTGTCAAATTTGCTGTGTACCCTTTGCCTTCTGGGACTGTGTTCGCACATTAGGAACCTCGTGTGACACAATCGTTGTGACAAATTTATGCCCCAGATCATCTGATAGAAAACTGAGGTTTCTCTTCTTTTTATTCAAATCTATTAGAAAGCTAGCTTACCAGCTTTCCCTTGTTTACCTTTTTGTTGAAGTACTCGGACACTTTAGAGGACGGTCCGTCCACTAAAGTGTCCGGGCGGCAGCCGCAGGTTCTACCGCCACACTTTGCAGCTGTGTTTGGGTCATTAAATCAGTATAAAATAATCGCTTTTGGACATTTCAGAATAGCTCTGGATTGGGGACGTGTTCCATTATGATGGATTTTAATAATAAATTGGTACGCTCACTGTTGGAATAGTTCTTGTTATTACGATCTCAGTAAACAGCTGTGGGACTTTATAAATATGGTGGGGTGAAAGAAGCGGAGATCA